>JAODJW010000063.1:3050669-3064015 GCA_026777045.1 Hyperopisus bebe
ACATGGAGGAGCAGCTTGGGGGTCATGGGCAGGGGGGTGGGGGTCATGGGCAGGGGGGTGGGGGTCTACAGAACAAGCCTCATCTGTCCCTGAAATAAATCCAAAGGTAGAATAACAGATTATAGCATGAATCATCCTGGCTTCCCTCATTAGCGCTGGTGAGAATACACTGGGCCAGAGAGATCTACAGAAGTTCTGCTAATCACCCCGGCCCTCTTATTGGGCTCTATTAAAGCCTAAAACCTTCATAAACCCAAACGCCCCACACAATCCTTCCGTTGGAGTACAAAGCCATCGAGAAGGACTAACCATCCGGCTAATGCTACCCTGGCACTTGTAACTGTCCAGACATCCATTCTCACTCATTTCTAATCCTAGGCTCTCCTGATCCAGAACCTCGAAAGCTGCTTGCCAGCAAACTCTGGACAGGATGCCAGTCCATTGGCCAGGAGGAACCCAAGCAGACTCCTCAAGCGCATAGCCGAGGCTGGATCCGTCAGCGTTAATATCCGCTAATGATTGAAGTTGTATTTTCTTTGACGGGATTTTCTCTTCAGTTAATCGCTGATTATATGTTTAAATGAATTCGGCTTTAATGTCCCGGAGACACTCCCACTGAAGCACTCCCAGCAGTGTGATTAGCAGCTTATGAAATATGTATACCATATGCATTCGAAATAGTATGCTTTAAGCTGCTGTTCAGAGGGTAACTAATCATTAATTATAATTGTGCACCGTCAAGGAATATGATTGCCATCTCTAAAACAAAGCTTTAATTGTGCATGAATAATTAAAGCTTCGCATCATTGATTTAATAACTTGCCCAACGACCGCCTTAAACAAACACCATACTTATCCGTCTTTTATGCAAAGGCTCGGGAATGGTGAGCATGACAGCTAAATGGCGGACAGCGGATAAAAGGCCATGGGATTTGCAAACTACAAAACGTGAAAATGCAGCTTTCATGAGAAAATAGGAACGTTCTGGAAACAGAACTACAGCATGGTCTGTGGAATAATCTAATTACAAAATAAAAGAGTGGTGTGGTCTGAACAGGAATCTAATTACAAAATAAGAGCCAGTGCTGTGATTCATTTATCAGATGGTCTGTGACCAGCGTGCTCCTCAGTACAGGTTTCCTAACAAACATGGTGTCAGTGCCTGGCCTTTGTTGTGTTGTGCAGAATGAGATGGAAGAACCACTTCTGAAACAGTCCAACATTTTTGGGACAGCCAGGCTGCTGCTCACCGGCTCTTCTGACAACAATGCTTCAGAGACCTTCATAAGGATTTTTTGGAAATTATCTTCAGGGCCTGGAGATGGTTTGGGCATCAGCCACCATGACAAGGGTTGGGCAGAACCCGGCGTACCCTGGGCCCCATCCACACCCTTCGTCACATCCTCCATGCCGGCAGATGGTTGGCTGATTTTCGGCGGCACATGGGTGCAGCTATGGCCGCGGTCCTCCTGACTTCCACACCCCCCCCCCACCCCACCCAACTCAGTGGTGCGATCCGCTCCCCTACCTCAGGCTGCCCACTGCTCCTCCCTGACAACGACAGATGGTGGATCGATTCAGCCCAGAGTGGGGAGTGCAGATATCGTCGCATTGCATTTACTGAGTCACACCCTCCAATCCCTTCACCTCCTCCTGCTTCACCATATCTATCTGCAGAAAGTGGTAAAAAAAAAAAAAAACAGGTGATGTAGATGATGTTTCCTACGAAGCTTATAGGGGATAAACAAAATTATTCTGTAAGTTCAGCCTTGATTAAACCATACCTATAAATCCAGAGCTGTTTTAGAGGTCCACATTGTTTGACTATTACTTCAAATCTTAATTTGAAGGTGTCCCTGGTTGATTAAACGTTAGCTATCCCATGATGCAGTTCATCATCCAGCCTACACACCAAGGACACGCTGGCTATAGTGCCTCAGAGCCCTGGCTCTCCAAAGGGCCTCTACAAGTTTACAGTCCCTTAAGGGAAATCCATATAGTCACATGATGTCCAGTCAAGGCATTCGGTCAACACTCTTCAGGAGTGTGGCCAAGAGTTGACCTGTCAGCTTTGACACACCCAGCTGTGTGACTACTGACATACAAACACCACTAGCTTTGGATAAAAACAAAATGTAATTTCTCTGCTCTTAAATAAGCATAGATATTTTCACACGTGTGTGACACTGTACATGGATACGCCCTACAGGAGCAATTATGTTATGGAACAACCAGCGCCTCTAGTACAGCTGAATCTATACTTCTCCTGGCCTCACAGAACTTCCCCGTTTTGGGCAGACCTACAACAGCTAAAATCTTGAGCCCATCTACCCCGGCACTGAAATGACATGGAGACGGACAGCTGTGTGCAGCCTCAGGCACAGACAGGAAGAAACACAGATGGGAGCAAAGACCATTTTAACAAAAGCAGCAGGGAGGAATGAAAAACAAAAGACCCCCCCCTCCAACCACGAGCCAAGGGGAAAGCTGAGAAAAGCCAAATGGGGCAGGATCCGTCCACGAGAGAAGAAAATAACCCACATATCACCCGGCTTTGGTCCACCTAGGCATATCAAGATCCCTTAATATCACACACATCCTTCAGAGAAAGCGAAAGTCTGGTTTTTGGAAGCAAACCTTCATCGTCGTCCCCAAAACTGTGACGGGGGATGAAAAGACAAATGGGTCGTCAACGGACGTGGCCCTGGGTCAGTACCGAGGTACCAGCGAGGCCTGGCCCACAACAGTGCGCAGTGCTGCCCCCCCCCCGCATCAAATGGGACACCGCTGGATCGGAATGGCTTCGGTGTTGGGCAGTGGATGCCAGCTCTGTTCCCCAGGGATAGAAGAGCGAAATGTCAGTCTACATGCTTAACTAGACACGTTATGGGGATCTGATTCCAGAAGTCAAGTGCAACCAAATACAGGAAAGATTGGCACAACACTGGCTGTGGGTGACTGCAGAAATGGCCACCAACACTCATCTTATGTCCTTCTGCTTGAGGATATCTAACAAAGACAAGAACAGTGGGGTGTGCGGCCCCACCAGTCTCAAATCGCGGAGAATCCCTGATCACTTAGCCATGAAAGCATTCCTGTTAGTGCGATGGTAGGATGATCAGGGCTTTAATGAACTGAGCAGAATGAATCCTTCCCCGAAGACATCGACACCATTTATCCTCTTGTCGTCACCTGAGGCTGCCAGTAAACATGAGGGTCTTGTGCAAACATACCGCCGAAGGTGGGCAGCGGAATGGCCGCCAGGAACGGATAAGCGTCCTTCGAACGTGGCTTGTTTTGCGAGACTAATAATTCGTAATACGAAAGCCGTAAAATGTGTTACTCTGTAATAAGTCATCACAAGCATGTAAATCCAGGGACAAAAAATGAAAGCAGATGTCCAAACGTCATTTTAGCCTGAGGAAAAGCAAATTTAGGCGAATTCTAAATGATTAATTCAGACAGAGTGACCATGAAGTGGTCTCTTTGTAATCCATTCAGCTGCTCCTACTGTCACAGCAGAGTCCAATATCCGTTACATGGGGTGTTATCATTTAATCATCCATCAGGTGTTCTCAAAGAGAGCCACTTATGAAGTCAACAGGTCAGAATAGAATAGATCTGAAGAGGAAAGGAGGAGAGATAGCTTTAAAAGGTGGGTGACCCAGGACACAGGAAGTGGAGGAAGACCATCTTTAGACAGACCTCACGTCTATAAGCTGTTCCACTCAGATTATTGAGCGTCAAAACAGATCAGACATGAGCCCACTAGCCTCTGTAAAATTCAATTCACGCTTTTTTTTTGAGGATAAAACACAAAAATCCTGACCTCTTCAGATTGACCATGCTTGACTTGTCTCATGGGAGTCCTTTGAGAATCTAAAATTAAGTCCACATTTTGAAAACACACTACCCATCTACCTCTGTGGTTATGTGGTTATCAGGTCGTCCTCAACTGAGCACTAATGTTAGCAAGCTCAGTTGTCCTAGGTGTGCTAACAGCATCGAGCTACTATTACTATTAACTAACATAGTATTGTTGCTATTCGTTAGCATTGGTAGCTTATGCTAACCAATACTTCTAGCTCAGCTGAGAAAGACACTGTTGTTGTTTACATCAGGTCACGTTGTCAGGAGCACAAATACCCCAGCGCTAACTTCAGCGCAGTATGGTTGGTGTGTGGAGTTCGGTAGAAAGAAAACAGTTTGTACATTAAACTGCTCACTACGAAGTCTGTGGATCATCTGGAGTAACTGGGTCATTATTTCTGGTAAGAGATGTTGCTGTTGAATTTTTTAAATGTATTTTATTTTGGTGCTTCAATCACAACAGAAAGAATGTCATTCAGTCCCATTATATCCGCGAAAGGACTAACAATTTTACAGCTGATATCTCAAAAACAAAGATACACTCACCGCAATAATCTAGATGGATAAACGGCCCTGCAGCATATCTGAGATGTTTTGAGATGTTTTTTTGATTTTGGCCTGAACTGCCCCTTTACAGCAGACATTTAGAAATCTGTTGATGATGACTGCATGTTGCTGCTTTCTTAAATCTGAATCTGCAATTCTCCATTTATAAGATCTGTTAAGTCCTGTTTTGCCTGGCAGGACTTAATGGAGTCTGTGATTAAATTAATTCATCAGTCTAAGCGATTGTAAACCAAATCCTTTTCCATCCTGAATTTACTTTATTTTACCTTATTTGAGTGTCATACTGATTTTTTCTGCTTGACTGATAACCACTGAGAGGCTTTTAATTGGCAAATAATCACACCAATAATTTAAAGAGAAGATGTGTCAAGAATTCAAACATCCCATTTTGTCACATGATCACATGATGAAAGCACTCTCTCTTTCCAAGTGGGGGAGGCAGTGACCAAACGAGTGAAGTGATCCAAACGGACACTCATGGGAATTAATGCACTGGTAGATTCTTGTTACGGCGTGGCATGGTGGAATAACGATCAAAGCTCTCTGACAAAAAAGGGGTTTTATTGAACAAACCTGAACTTCAGAGGAGACCAGAAAACAAACGGAACCACAAGGGGTCAAAATAGGGCAGGTGGAGACCAAACACTAACTCAACATCTAAAGGGAACAGGCAGGAAACAAGACAGCAACATATATAGGAAGCAGGGAGCAAAAAGCAAACACAGAGAAACACAATAACCGACTAAAAAAATGAAGTATGGGCAGGCGCTTAGATGCACACATGATCAAGAGATCAATGAGAGACAGGTGTGGGCAGTTAACACTAAGGACCAGGGACAATAAGGAACAGGTGTAGGCAATCAATGGAAACCAAATGATCAAAAACCAAGGAAGAGTGGATAGCAAATTTACTGAACATTGCTACAAACAAGGAAAACTACAAAGGAACAACAACAAGTATCTGCACAGGAATACACCGATATATAATTAACACAGGATACACAAAGACTCATAAATGTTAAATAATATACTTGGTTAAGGCTGGTCTGTGGCCAGCCTCAAACCAACAACATGAAGGAAGCATAGATAACACAGCCACCCATTAAGCCACCCCGCAGTAGGCTAAGGAACTAAAGAACACGCTAGGAGCTAAAACTGGGATGACCAAACAGGGAACTGACATGCAGGGGGCAGGACAGGGACCGATTCTGACAGTCTTTGCCGATACTGATTATTCGGTTTGATTGGCATGGGTTGCTGGTAATAAGAGTCACACAAGGATGTTCTCGAGTGAGATTTAAGAACTTTGACACAAATTCATAACGTTTTGCCAACCAGAGGACCTGTTAAATCAGTGTTTCTCAGCCCAGTGGTCGAAGATCCCCATATCTTTGCTCACTCCCAGCACCCAGCCAATCAAGAAGGCCAAATACCTAGTGAGAGCTGAAAGGGAGCAAAAATGTGGACCGTCTGGGGGTCCCGAGGACTGACTTGAGAATCACTGTATTAAATCGTTAATTAGTGGCTTAGGGGGTAGAGTCATGGTAGCATAAACGACACAAGTGGTGGTTTGTTTTGTGATTCGAGATCACTCCTGGGACCAGGGGTAGAGGGGAGGGTGGTGCACACCGTGTGTGGGGAGGCTGGTGAGTCACACGCTGCCTCTTGGCGTGCCCCTGGGACACAGCGACACTCGCTCCCAAAAAGGTCGGCCTAAGCAAGGACGATTTTTGGTTTTGTTAGGTGTGGCAGAGGACTCATTGTTCTTTGACGGATTCCCACTGTTCCTATTGTTCTGCCCTCACACTCTCTGAAGTTCATCTCATCTCAATAAGGAGGCTTTTGTCAGTGGTCCCTGGGGTCTGCAAGCAGCGGCCTTGTGTCGCCCCCACCCTCTGCACTAAAACGCAGCAGCTGCGATTGATCACGCCATTCCCGGACAATAGGAGCTGTCACCCTACACAACAGTGTCCTCCCTCCCACCTACCGGGTGTTTAACTATGTGCACACAGAGTTTACGTCTGAATAACATACACCTTCTCTGATTCTCTCATATACTAATTAGGATTATTTTGGGTTATCGTGATTAATTATATCACATAGCTACCCAGGAAGTAAAAACTCCCAAAACACTATTTACACAAATGCTCTGATCACAGGGGTTAAACACATGAGATTCTGCTATTTGTGGCTGTAATGATGACGAACAGATACGTGTCACTCAGCAGGTGCCAGCAAGACCCTTCTCTGATGCGTCTCCTGTCCTCAGTGACCTTCGACCTCTAGCCACACTCTTCCTTCCCCCTGAATTTGTGACGCATTCGAGGACAGCATTGCTGCCCTGATTATCGGTCTTTCCACATCGGTTAACAGTCTCTGAAGCTCATCTCAGAGAGCATATACCAGAGGTGGATAGTTCAGGTCCAAAATTTAAAAATCCAGACAAAGATTTTGTTTCAATCAACCAGTTGAGCATAGTCACAGAGTACTCAACTGATTGGTTGAAACAAAGTCTTGAATTTTTACATTGTTAACCTGAACTATCCACCTCTGGCATATACCTCCGCACCACAAGTCCCGCTGCATCAAGTCAAAATATGCCAACCATGCCAGGGTTCAAACACCTGCATTTTGAAGTAATGCAGCATCCTAAGCATGCTCTTACTTCATGCATCCCTTGATGTATCCTGTTTTGTTGTATTAATTTAAGGCACTGAATCAGTTCCCATCCCGTTTTTGTGGTTCATTCTACCCAGCATGCAATGCGCCAGAGCCCAGGACCACAGACCTTGAATGGGGGAAGTTTCACGTGACCCCATGATGCCAAATGGCCAGAGTGACAGTCCAGAGGCTGGAAGGGGGATTCTGGTACCGACCATTTTCAGCTCTAGTGCCCCCTTTGCATGACAAACCTCCAAACGCTGAATCTGGGCTGAAACGTTGAACCAAATCCACACATTCACCCCCCCCCCCCCCCAGCACTGAAAACGTACCCCAGGCAATGTCACTGCCGTTACTCATTATAACGTCAGCTTTCCAATCCTCTAATCTGTTTCCACACACCGAGAAATAATTACAGTAACTCATCAGCATAACTCGTAATGATTTTGTACGAAGACGTATCTGACAGGAGCAGGAATATTACTGGAAAGCCCTAACTGAATATTTAAAGACTTGCAAATAAAAAGTATTTAAGGTGTTGTGGAAAATCAGCCATGTGGATTGGAAAAGAGGTGTTTTCAAAGCACTGTTTAGGTAAAGACTTTCATTTAAACTTGTTATTTCTAACCATTAAATATGGATGGGGGTATTCCAAGACACAAACCAGGAAAGACACTGACTGCTCTGAGGCATCGGGAGAACAGACCTTGTGTCTGTACAGGAGAACACGGAAGCAGAATCTGGGGTTGCGTCTCTTCACAGCCCAAGACTAAAATCGATAGCAAAGGGAGCACGGCACCCTGATTGGCCAAGAACGGTAGCGATGCCACCCCGATTGGCCAACAAAGGTAACACAACCTCCTTGATGATTGCAGTATGTGTAGATCTTACTGAATCCCTAACCCTTTCTAACCCTAGATCATGAAGATTAGCAGTGCTCTCAT
This sequence comes from Hyperopisus bebe, assembly GCA_026777045.1. Taxonomy (NCBI): domain Eukaryota; kingdom Metazoa; phylum Chordata; class Actinopteri; order Osteoglossiformes; family Mormyridae; genus Hyperopisus; species Hyperopisus bebe. The sequence goes on from JAODJW010000063.1 coordinate 3,058,712, forward strand.
TCCTTGACAGTGATGATTAGTTTATAGTTTTATCCCAGTAGTTTTATTTCAATTCACAGAGTGAATTTCATTGTTAAAAATGACTAATATACTTTTTTATTTCTACACTACAAACCATCAGTCCAGCATAGCCAAAGGCTAGAGGAAGCTCCTGCTGAATTTTCCAGTAAACCTTTACTGGTTTCAAGCAGCACATTCATAAATGGTACGATCCAACAGTCAGAGTGTATTAATGGTACAGTCCGACAGTCATGTCAAAGTCCCCAGTACAGTAATAGTAGTGTTTACCTTTAAAGTACAAACCGGAACATGTCAACCTTTCACCATGATGCATCTAGTGGGGGGGGGGAGGTATAAATTATCTTCTCTTACTGCTGTGGGGAGAAAAGAAGCTCTGCTGAGACGAGCTTGAAAAATCGAGTTGACAAGAGCGTCACCAGCTATAAAAACACATCTGTTCCGGGGTGTTAAGCGGAAGATGGGCGTGAGTCTGATACACACGTTCAGCCCGGTGTGTTGGCACACGTGAACCCAGCGTGTGTAAAACGGATTAGATGTGACGGTAAAATGCGAGCGAGCAGCTTCAGCCTCCATTAACGGGCACAGGTGTGGTGTCAAGGTCACGGCGGCGGAACATGCCGGCAACACAGGGCCGCGATACCAATCGCAGGCGGCCGTCTTTCGTACCTGATTAAAATTCCCCATGGGTGTCGCGATGACACCTTCTGATTCGTCATTCTCACGAGCTGTACTCTCCCCCCCCCCCCTTCCCGACTCGTGGGGGGGTGTGTATGAGATCCAAGGGCCTCGTACCATGGCCGTAATTACAGCTACTGCTATACGCACCACACCATACCCCCGCGCTGAGGTCACTGGGTCACCGTGTGGGATTTTGTCCATTTTGGTTGCTATTGATCTTTTGAGACAGGCAGGATCAGCCAACAGCTATTTTCTCTGGGCATCAGGGTTGTGGGTTCGAACACCACTTCATCTCCCAGATGTCTGAGAGGGTTATCTGTAGCACTTCCTGATTTTGCCGAGTTCGACGAGTCCCTGTGTCAACAAAAGAGGGGCTGCATGTCATTTCTTTAACCAGTCGCAATCATCGTATGACATCCATCCATCCATCTATTTCCCAACCCGCTTTATCCTATTGGGTCGCGGGGGGTCCGGAGCCTATCCCGGAAGCAATGGGCACGAGGCAGGGAACAACCCTAGACAGGGGGCCAGCCCATCGCAGGGCACACTCACACACCATGCACTCTCACATGCACACCTACGGGCAATGTAGTATCCCCAATTAGATCGTATGATATCACCACATTAATTAAAACCAGTGCTTTCTATTAGGCAGCAAGGTGCCCAGATTTGTAAAGTGCCCGTTTTATTGTGCATGTGTTTTGTTAAAGGACATAGATACAAAACACAGCAGCATGCAAAGGTTGTGTGGAGCAATGTAAGGGGGTGTCTTTATTTCATGATGATAATAAAAATAATAATATTAACAACAAGGCTTGAAGCAGTGACCTTCTGTTCACAGACACAGAGGCTTAGCCTACTGAGACACACATACACCCCTGCTTGGTGATTGGATGCCTGGCATTTGAAAATGAAAAAAAAATGGACCAATATGGTGATGTCATACAATGAAGACTGTGATTGGTTACAGAAGTGAAACATACGTCCCTCCCTTGATGACTCAGGTAGATATCGAACTCGGCAAAATCAAGACATCCTTATCTGTGGATGCAGTGATTTCCTCCCGGCCACTGGCCACTGGGAAGAAATTGAGCAGGTCAGGTGACCAGCGACCCTGATTTGTGTTAGAATGAAGTTCCAGGGTCACCCAGAAGCAGGATAACCGCAGAAAGTGACAGGTGGCTTACTGCAGCCCGGTGACATGTCACAGCAGGGTATCCCGGACTGCTGTCGTGCTCCAGCAGTGACAGCAGCACCCCTGCCAACGCGACCGCATCCCATACAGATGGCTTACTGCTGTTGCCACTTCCCTGTTCCCAGACAGGCAGACCGGACTGGAAATGGGGGGGTGGGGCGTCTGCCAGATCCGGGGAGGTCCCAACTCAGGGCATTTCACCAAAATCTCTTTGCGGGGAAATGAACAGGAATTCCTGCATGTTAAACCCTGTGTTCGGGAATGTTGGGGAATGTTTACCTGGAGAGCAAGCGGGTGAGAAGAGCGGACCGGCACAATCGTTCGAGGATGAATGGACAGTCGGTGTGAGCTGAATTCTAGTTAAAGGGGCTATATTGGGTTATTGGAGCATTGGTCTACTGGAGGAATGAAGGAGTTCTGGCCCTGTTTTAGGGAGGAGAAAGACACAGGCACCATTAGGGGAGGCATAAACGCATGAGGAAGGTGGGCAGGTGGGCAAACTTCACTCTGGCACAGTTATCTTTAATAATACTGTGGGGGGGGGGGGGGGGGGGGGGGAGCAGGTCGTGTTTTCCATCACGCTGCCAGGAAATGTTCTCCACGAGGCCGTGATGATGCTTCAGCTAAACAGGCAGATGGGGCCCAGGGGGAAAATGATCTGAGATCTAATCCAGGAGGAAATGAAAGGGCCTCGAAATTAAAATGACACGCCGTTCTGTCAAGAAAATCACCCTGATCTGCTACATGCGGCTCGCTAACTCTCACAATTGCGTATGAAATGAGCTTTTGTGACATGGAGGCTCTTCTGCTGTCGGGGTGGGGGGGAGAGGGTGGCATTCTCAATTGGATCTGTAATGGTGAAGATCCCATAAAGGCTGACAGTCTGAAAATGCGGCGAAGACCCGGCCCCTCCGGAGGGAGGATGCGTGCGGTGATGATACGTCTCCGGAGCGCAGCCTCAGGGCCTCAGATAGGAAGCTGAGAGACTGCTGGTGTAACAGAGTTCAGCGTGTCATCGCTCTGGAATTTATCGGAGTCTCCAGGGTAGGAGGAGAGGCTGGAGATCATTTAAAGGGTCTTTGTGACAATTGAGAGAGAGAGAATAAAGGAATGCAAAGAGCTCAGCCTAAAACAGCACAAGAAAAGGGGCGGTTCTAGGATTTTTTAAGGTGGGTGGCATAAGAGGGGTCATAATTCATATGGAGGGGCGGACCTTGTCATTAGCCAATCATATGTTTTGAATCAGTAAGTGACAGGGGAAGGGGCACTCTGGGGGCCAATCAGCTTTCAGCTGGGGCCATTGTCCCTGCCGCCCTGCCCTTATATGTCCCATACTAGAGAAGAAAGTAAACATGGTAAACATGGTAAATGTTCCTTAAAGGTTCTTTTATCTGATTCTGGGCACAAAATGCTCAGATCCAGTGCATAAAAGGAATCAAATCGCTGTTGTTGACGTCACCAGATTGGACACATGGTTCAGTCAATCAATTGGCCGTCCGATGTCTCTCAGAAGAAACTCACAGTGTCACACAGTCAGGGTATGCATTTGGATGGTAAAAGGGATTTCCTCTCTAACCTGATCTTCTAACACCACAATGAAAGATTTATCCGACCGCCTCCAGGAATCATCCACCTGGTCACGCTTACGAGAGAGAGAAGGACAGGTTTGTGGACTTAGGTGACTTTAAAGGAGGGTTCAACCCTGATTTCACGGCTATGAGATCCCTCTTGTAGACATTACTAGTTTCTGAGACAGTGGAGGAGCTCTGTTAATTTACCGGAAAAAGCCAAGGATTCTGATGCGAGGGCTATGAATTAATGTGGTTATACACACACATTGGCTGAGGCTTCTGCTCTTCTGCGTTACAGAGATACACAAGCATCTCTCGGTCGGCTGCATTATTTATACACGTCTGCTTCCTTCATCCAAACGATTTACACCACAGTCTCGCTTTTTTCCTTCAAGCACAAAGGTCCTTCTGGGGGCTGGAACCAGCAACATTCCGGGCACAAGGGCCAATCCCGTAATCAATGTGATATCTGAATCTCAGTATGACGAACGCGAAACACAAACATGGAAACTCAGTCAGTAATTCACCAGGCGTCCATGTCAGTTGGAGATTCCTGGAGTTTATCCCACCGGAAGACGAAGCAGGAATCGGGCATGAAGCGAACCCACAACCCTGCAGTGATGAACCGATCATCCCAATCATGACTCATTATTAGCTCCTGCAGTGGTCCCCCCCACCCACCTGCTGCCGTTTCATTCTAAACCAGCGTTTCCCAATCCGGTCCCTGGGGTCCCACAGCTGGTTCATGTTTTTGCTCCCTCCCAGCTCCCCTGGACTGTCTGTGGGTCCCCGAGGGCAGGATTGGGAAACACTGTTCTAAACTAAAGATCAAAATCACAGTGAGTCGCGGCAGTGATGATGGCCACCAGTTTGTGACGATGGCAGCCGAGCGGGGGTTTAGAGCCCCCGGGGGGAAGCAGTCACCCATCCAGGAGGACAAGAGCCGCAGGGCATATTTATGCGACAGAACATTCTGGAAAGACACTGCCAGATATGAAAGAAGGCCGCGTTCGACACGGGCTGTGAGCTGGAACGTGGCCACTTTGCCTGAAGGGGGCGCTTGTAGCCTCCAAGCTCTATGACCGAGGCTACGCACTGCATTCACACCCTGCATCTGTATTGTCCTAGATAGATAGATAGATAGATAGATAGATAGATAGATAGATAGATAGATAGATAGATAGATAGATGGATAGATAGATAGATAGATAGATAGATGACATGGTCCATGCTGACAGTCATCACAGTCACGTAATTAACAGTATCATTGCTCAAATGATTTACTCACTAATCCAGCTTCAGTATCTGTTCTAAGGGTACAGCAGGATTCAGGGATTGGAACCAGTGCCTTGACTACTGCACTATCTGCTGATATATCAGATGAATTGCAGCACCATGATGAGTCCATATTAAGTCTTGAATACATATAACTGAGCCTGGGGGTAGAGATGAGGGTGAGAGTCAGTACTTTTTGTCAGCAGGTTAGGAAGTAATCGGAAGGTCGCTGGTTCAAATCCCACACACACACACTTTGGCTTGCTTACACTCCTCTCTGCAGACCAAACACACCACACTACAGCATAGTTACCTTGTCCCTGCCTGAGAGAGTCACGCTCCTATCCCTGGGCTGGTCGTTATAAGCTTGCCAAACTGGGGGGTGGGGGGACAGCCTCACCTGGGGGGCAGTCTGAGCTCTTTTAGAGATCCATACATCACCACTGGCTGCAGGGGTGACCCCACCCACTCAGGAAGCTGACCTGTGGGGGGGTTCAGACCATCTATCATCACACGCAGCTCACTTACACTCATAATGGGGGGGGGGGGGGGACTCTATTTCTC
>JAODJW010000063.1:3064561-3075818 GCA_026777045.1 Hyperopisus bebe
TCGCACACACCGGCGGACCGGCTTCGCTCTTCTCCGTCTATCCCTGCTCTCTCTCTCTCTCTCTCTCCCTCTCTCTCTCCCCTCTTCAGCCTCCCCGTGACGCCGTCCGCACCCCCGATAGACAGCAGGCTGGCGCGCTCGCTAGAGAGAGGTGCCTCAGAGCGGCTTTCAGCTGAGCCATTAGCATCGTGTCACAGGCTGAGCCCCCCCCCCCCCACTCATCCTTATAGAGGTGGGCTCGCTGATGGAATGTACCACTCGCGATAAAGGCAGGGGTAGGCAGGCCTGCATGGAAATGGGTGAGGGCTGCGAAGGGAAGGAAAGAGTGCTTCTGACACGTATCCATCTCAATGCTGGTCCGCGGTTCAGCTCCACAACTTCTCCACCCCTTGCTCACATGCTCTCTGACTCTCACTCCTTCCCAGATAACAATGGGATCCCCCGTTCCGCAGTGGTACGTTCCATTCCTCACAGAAAGGCCTGCTGCTGGTTCTTTCTGTCTTCAGGAGGGGAGAAGCTCACTGGCCCCCCCTGCTGACCACCTTTTACCGGGTGGGCAACCTGCAGACCGCAATAATTCCTGATGCCGAGAGGTAGCGCAGGGAACGGCACAGGAGGCCGTGAGGAGACGGCGTCCTCTGGCCTTTCAGGAGCGAAGCCTTAATTACCCGCGCCTCGCATGCATTAATTACCCCCCACCCCACTGGAGAGACCCAGCCCCCAGAGCAGAGTAATTACCAACACTATTACAGTGAGGAGTTCACCTTTCAGACACACAAACACACACACACACAAAATGCGTGCTCTCAGTGTGAGGGTCACCTCATCCAGGGTCATTCGTGACGCAGCACGGTAACATTCCGGCAGGATCCGCAGCGGCCATGTGACCACGACACAGAAGACACGTGTGAGTGGCAGTGTCTCTCAGCAGCACGCCCCGCAGTAGCAACACACTAGGGGAGGGGGGGGGTGCGAATTCCGATACGTTCCCAGTCTGAAAAATAAGGCGCACGGCAGAAGTGTGACAGAATTACTAATGACTTACTGACAGGATCCCCCCGGTCACCCCATGCCCCCCCCCCACCACCAGGACAAACGCAAGAGCGATGCTGGATGGACGCCAAGGACACATGGAGACAGAGGCAGAGAGGACAGCGGAAAGACAAGGGCCGTCGGGGACAATCAGAGGACAGTGACGGTTTCAAAAAAACCAGAGGCACTCTAATTTAGTCTGAAGACCTTCACCAGCTGAATTCAGCAGAAACACTTGCCTCCCATACAGCCTTCTGTACTCCCACCCTCCCAGTACAGATTCTTCTCAGTTCTTCTCTGTTCTTTGTTGAAGGCACTCAATGATGCCCCCCTCCCCCAATATCGAGCATTTAACAGACCACTCTCCCCGTGAGTGCCTTCTCCCCTTGAATCCGCATTCACACCTATAGGCGTTGCTTCTCAACATTGATTTCCACGGCCTCTGCGTCTCCGTCACGGAAACCTAACATCGCCCCGGAAGGCCACGACGGCGGCTAAACCCTCTCAATCCACCCATTGTGCTGTCAAGCACCTATTGTCCGCGGTGGAAAGTTCCAGAACAAACACGCTCCGATCCCTCTGTCTGCTGCAAGGCAATGTGCCAGTCTGATGTGTACCATCCTATAACGTCCCTCACAGCTTCCCTAGCAAATCGTGGTAATTTGTGGTAAGGAAGTTTAGCGCCATCAAGCGCAAAATTGGGTACGATGGCAGGTCAATCTGAATGTGAGGTCACCTAGCAGATGACAGTGTTGCTTTTTAAATGCCAAGGCTTTGCCAGGTGGTAATTACATGAAACGATGTAAAAAGGGAAACTTATGATTTAGTAAATAAGGTCTATGACAGGGTTCACCAATATGCTCCCCCCTCCGCCACCCCCACTTTGCGTTACTGATAGAAAAATAACATTGTTTACATCGTACTCGTATTAACAGACATTTGTAAGATGCTTTAAAGGGCATTCATTCACCTTTAGGAACAAGACAGACGTTGAGTCAAAGAGTCACGCAGACTAAAGCACCGCTGTGGATTTACAATTAACTAATATCATTCCCAAGGTGACAAAGGACCAATGGCAGTAAATCCATATCACTCCTCAAAGACGTGACACAGCTTCGTCTGTCAAGCAAACGAAAAGTCCCAAAAAACGAGCGTAACAGAGAGGAACACATGAAAAGACAGAGGGATCGTGGAGCATTAGCATGAAAACAGCGAGATCCAACGAAATGCTTCCTAAAATAGGCCCAGGCGCTGAGCACTGACCCCATATAGCCCCGGCGTGCTGTGTCCTCATCCCTGGGGTTCGTCACTCTGCCGTGTGGCTGCTTCCAGGCCCCTGAACGGGTTATAACACAAACATCAGCAGATTTTATGTATTTTGTGTCTCTCACATAGGCTTTAGTTGGAGAGTAACACACACACACAGGCAGCCACGAGCACACGGTGGGGGGGGGGGGTGCTGCGGAGAGAGCAAGGCGGATTATCACAGAGGCACCCGACCTGGGGGGGGGGCGTCTCGGAGTCTCGAGGAAGAGAGCCCCCTGCTGGGCAACAACCCTTACAGCGACATTGTGGTTTAACCCCATTGCTAACAAGCTAAGTGAAGTCAACATGGCGGCAGACGTCCAGCAGGTAAACGTGACGGGAAACTGTGGCACCTCGGAGAGGGACATTCTGGGGAATGATGGCCATAGAAGGGACAGGAAGGCGGGGGCCCAAGGGGCTGTGGAGGTCTGGGTGGGACCAGCCTGTAGGGCATGTTGGAGGGGCAGCTTGGGTTAGGGTTAGTGCTGGACGTAGGATTTCTATGAAGTACAAGCTCCTTAGTTGTTATTGCTGCTGATTGTGGGCATACTGGTAACAAAATGTAATAACAGTGATTGTCTCATTTTACAGTTAAAATATTGCATGGAACAACGAAAATATTGCACCTAATTATTCCAGTTTAATCTAGATAGACTTTTAAATGCCAGGTTAATAGCCTAAACAGTACCTTAGAAGCATCCATTTTGTGAAAGAATGGAGCAGGAATCTTCCACTGAGTATTTAAAAGGGGGGATGCGAGATGTTATAAATATAGCCAAGCTGCATTAAGGACCGCTCGATACCTGCAGCTGCTGTCTATTTACACTTTATTTGTGAAATTAGTTCTGCAGCCAAGTCATTCTGCGGCCCAAACGCGGCGGATAGAGCAGGCCAGCGTGCACACTTGAGCCTCAGCGAGCTTCTCCGTATTTGTTCAGGGTACGATGGTACGTGGGGCAGAGCAGCCATGGTGTTTCATTAGCTTAATGAAGGGAGCTATTTAAAGACCGGTCGGGGGGGGGGGTCTCTCTGCTCCCCCAGCTCAGTGCTGCTCCTGTTAATGAAGAGCGATGCAGAATGGAGCTTGTACAGGGGCGGAGCCACAAGGGCACTGACTCCTGCTGAAAGCTGATTGGCCCCAGAGGTGCCCCTTCCCCTGTCACTCACCGACTCAAAACATATCATTGGCTAATAATTAGCTTACATTTGCTCACCAAAATCATTAAACTTCTATTGTACTGTTGGGGAGCATTTTGGATTGGTACTGGGTTCAGTGTTACAGTGCAGCCAGTGTAGCAGAGACCTGACTTTACATTCCCTGAGCTCAGCACTGGACATTCAGCAGAGCAAAAGGGACAGGCAGCAACGCTGTCACTGTCACAGGCCCCGGCAGTGACACAGACATAACAGGGGGCTCGCGGCCAGAGTAGGACAGAGCTGAGCCCTGGTCCACACTGACAGAAGCTCCGTGTGTCTTTCTGTTCACCAGCAAGGTCAGACAGTTCAGCAAAGCCCCCTGAAGGAGAAGGAAGGCAATCAAACTACAATATTGCAGCAATCCCACTGCACGTCCACTGGGTGGCGCTGGCCGGCATGTTCTCCCTCTGCTGTGGTCAGTCTAGTTCGGCCCAGCTGTGGAGAACATCTGGCTTCTAAAAGATGATGCAGCCCGGTCTGGACAGATGTGGTCCAGTCAGGATCTTCCTGTCTCTGGTTCACACCTAGAACACAACGCTCTGGGTCCTTTTTGTTTGCCTGGACCTGACACCTGTCACCATGGCAACCAGCTATGACGTGACGAGTCCGTCCGCATCAGACGCCTCTTCCTGTCCTTCAGAGCCCTGACCCTGGCATTTTATCTGGGCCAAGCAGCAGTTATGCAGTGTTTCCTTACCCTCCCCCCCGCTCCCTATCCAGGGCTATGTGGTTTTTGCGCACATGACGTGCAGTGCCACTCTGATCGGAACACAGTGATCTAATCGCATGTGTCAGGAAGGGCACCTTCTATAGGGGATGACCTTAAATACCACAGCTCTCCCACATGGATGTCCCCTTAATCCCAGTGTACGCTCTTCCGTATTCCTCTCCTCATTTGTTAAGTCTAAATGCACTCTATATGGGGCTCACAGGCTGAAGACAGCTCCCTCTCCTGCACCAGCACTTCAGGAAGCGTGACCTTACTGGTCAACAACCCTTACAGAGTTTCATATAAACGGACCCCACTTCAAGTTGAATGTCTGAGGTCAACCGGCTGTTTTGCTGAGTTTAACCAGCTGAGCCGAGGAAATGACACAATTCACCATCCTGATGAGTGTCCCATTCGCAACTGCTGACTGAATATAAAATATACAAGCTTAGATGTGGTTTTAGATGCCCGAATTCTCATATGTAAGGTGCTGGAAGCGTATCTGCTTCTATAATTAGCATTTTCATTTTTGGCTTTATATCCATGAAAGGTTCACGCGTAAACACCTATAATAACCTTCATGTTTACAGTGTGAATCTGGGCCAGAGAATCATCAGGACATCCAGCACGACAATCCTGGTGCTCTGGTCACACACTGAGCCAGGCAGACAAGCCGAACACCTATCACCATCTGACGCCGACCCCCCGTTTCTAAATTTGACCTTCGGTCAACTGCAGAGCGAGCAGTTCCCAGGCGTCCCTCGTAATGATGGGGCCTAAATCGTGATGCCTGTGTGATTCGCTGAAGTAACACGCCCCCCCCCCCCCATGCTCCTGGCCTGAGACTCCGATCATGTGACTTCTCCATTTCGGTGGCCCAGAGCTAAGCGCAGGTTCAGATGCTGCCCTGTTTCCAGGCAGTGGTGTCCGCCTCGTCTCTAGCGATCAGCCATATTTAGAAGCCCCACGCATAAGTTAGCGGCCATCTGCTGTCAGTGCTGTACTGTTGTGGACCTGACAGAATGAGGAGAGTGGCCCTTTTGATCCCCGGGACATCGTGACGGCATCAAATGGGGCCACAGTGTGCTGTCTGAGGGGGCCAGGTAGCCCTGACTCTCAACTGAAGCCGGAAGTTATGGGGATTTAGCATGGCTGCATGGGTGGGGGGGGGGGACAAGGTGTGCACGTAGCCTCAGAGCTGAGCAGGATCAGCTTGGAGATCCCTACAGAACGTCAGGCGGAAGCTGGCCCATCGTCCGGGAAGAGAGCCCCGGTTCTGGCAGTGGTCCGATTGGGCTCAGACCAGGTCACGGCAGCGCCGATCCGGCCCCAGCCATCGTGGCGTGAAGGTGACGCATGTGTGAGCAGCCCCTTCTGGGGGGAGAGAGGGGTGTAAGCTTTAAAGGGACACTAGCGTGGGTCTGACTTGTATGGTGCCATTTGCAAAGATCTTTGTAGCACCTTATATATAAGGGCAGTAACCCTTAACTTCAAAACAAAGTTTTATATACCTGACTTCATTTTGTAAAAAAGGCACCCTGAAGAATGACAACGTGGCCCCAGAGAGTTTATTTACACCAAAATATTCTGAGGGCAAAATGAAAAATGATTGACTCATAGAGGTAACCAATCAGATTGTAGAGGAGGTGGGTCCAAGCAACTAGAAGAGGTGGGACCAAGGTGTCTGATTGGTTATCTCTCTGAACCAGTCAGTCTTTGTTCTGCCCTCAGAACATTTTAGTGTAAGTAAAACCCCATACACGTTAACCCATGTGCTTATAGTTCTTATCTTAGTCCTCAGCAAGGTCTGCTGCGATCTGCTTCTCCACTGGTCCCCGAAGGTGTCCTCTGAAACCTGAACGGTCGTCGTGGAGGACATGCAGTCCTGCTGTCACTTGGGACTGACATCATGAGAGTTGCACGGTTCTGGGTCAAAGCCATTAGTAGAGGCTGAGTCATAAAACCCCATAGAGACGAGGTTGTGATAGTGCCAGAAACAGCAGGATATATTGATTCCCTTCATGTTAGTTTCACATGGATGGATACCATAAATTCATGACTTTGCACACCTTTTCATCACATCCTTCCCTACATGCAGAGGATTCCATAGTGCCCCCCAGGCTAGAAACGCTCACATGCTGGTGACCAGAATAAACCTTTATAACATGACTGAGGTAAAACCCTCTTCATTATCAGCCCAGTCAATAGCAATCGATTTCACGGTGGCTTTAAAAAGGGTTCATCCTGTTTCTTTGCCCATAATGCTTTGCATTAGCAGATTCGTTTCTGAATAATAGGCCCCTCACATACATTTTAATGATAAAATGTGGCGTTCCCTTGCTTTATGCATGTTTGCTGAGGCCAGACCCTTTAAGGTAAATGAGTTTGATGCAACACAGTTCAAAGGTCGTCCCCAACAAATCAGATAATGTGTGCCATCACTTACAGATCTCAAGTCAGTTTAAATGCAGTTTGTTAAAAAAAAATAATAATAATAAAATATATATATAAAACACGTTCATGATTGCTGCCCCATCAGTGAGAGTGCTGTGGAGTACTGGGGTGTGTGGATCAGATCACTAGGGATTTGGATTTTTCATTCCCACTCTGATTTGTGGGAATGAATTTATCGTGGGTTTGTTTCTGATTCCTAGAATGCATTGTGGGAAAATGTGAGCTGTAATCACATGTTAACTGAGGTCTTCTCTAAATCTATACCATGTCTATCTGACTGGGTGTCTTATCACCGCTCGTCATTTAGCTCCTAGTAAAACCCGAGATTCACACTGTTCTGCAGCCGCAAGCATATCAAAACAATTACAAGATTTACCATTTCAAATACAGTAAAACCTTGGATTGTGAGCATAATTCGTTCCGGAAACGTGCTCGTAATCCAAAGCACTCGTATATCAAAGCGGATTTTCCCATTAGAAATAATGGAAACTCAGATGATTCGTTCCACAACCCAAAAATATTCATATAAAAATGATTAATACAAAATATAAAGTAAAAATACATAAAACAAATTAACCTGCACTTTGCCTTTGAAAAGAATTGTGGATGGTGTGAGGGAGACGAGAGAGAGGAGAAGAGTAGGGTTATTTTGTAGGACAACTTTCACTATGACTAACGGAATCACTGCTATCTGTTGGCTCAGTGGAATCTTTTTCTTTTTGTGCGACTTTAATAAGGATCCTATCCAATGACAGCCACTTTTGCCTCTTTTTCCATTTCGTGGAATATGGACATTGCATTGTCGTTAAACAGATTCATCACTTGCACTGTTACGGCCTTATTCAGGCTATGCTTTTCTACTAAATTTTGACTATACGAGTGAGGCAGGGGGGGTTAGGGTTAGGGTTAGGGTTTGGGGGCTTGCTCCATAAGTCATTCAGGCCGAAAACACAGGCTAAAAAAAATGTGAAATGCTTGTCAATATCAACTCATGGAAACAGACATCAATATGACAGACCCCCTTCTGGTGGGTCTGCAAAACAACCCTTTAGAATACATTATCACGTCAAATAAACACAGTAACATAGGGAGTTCTTGGTGCATCTTTCACCTTTTGTCCTCTAACTGTTATGCAGGTGGGACTGGAATCGTTCCTGGTGCTGGATCCGTACACACACTCCCCCAACAAGCTGGCCGTTAACGCCCAGGCATAGGGTCTGCCGGCAGGCCACACACCTGCTGCGGATCGTCTGCTCTGCTCCTGGGATCCACTGATCTAAAACGATTCAGTTTGACCCAGTGACTGCACCATTATCTGTGCATTTTTTGCAGGTTCGTTTCTGAGTGTGTGGTTCAGCTCACGGCTGCTGACTTTTGCTCTGCTGATCTGGACCGGCTCCTTCTGACTACCATCTGAAATTGAACGAGTTTCTGTCTCTACTGCCTTTCCCTCATCCTACCCCCATTCCAGCCCGTTTCCCATCCTGGCAAAGTTCCGACCTGCTTCCGATCCCAGCAGAATTCCTGCCTGTTTCCAATCCTGGCAAAGTTCGGCCCGCTTCCCATTCCGGCAGAATTCTGATCCGCTTCCCATCCCGGCAAAGTTCCAGTCTGCATCCCATCCCAGCAGAATTCCGGCCTGCTTCCCATCCTGGGAGAGTTCCGGCCCATATCTAGTCCCAGCAGAATTCCTGCCTGTTTCCCATCGCAGCAGAATTCCGACCCACTTCCCATCCCGGCAGAGCCCCCAGCCTAGTTTCCCCAGCTCCACTTTTAAACAACTCTTTTGTGTTTGCTGTTACGGCTAAACAATGCACTGAGGGAAACAATAGTGGCAACTTGAAACCCAGGGCCCTATGGGTAATAGGGGCGATTTCTTCTGATCTTAATTGGAATGCCGAGCTCCGGGGAATACAGACTCGCCGCCAGGGGTTGGACAGATGTGATCTGAACTGCTTTCAATTTGGTAAATATAAACCTTACACACACTAGAATGTTTTTTCACCGGACCAATCGATTTAAAACGGCGCCGTCAGTACGGACAGGCCCTGTGGTTTACAGTCACATGCGTCACCATCACGCCCACAGAGCCTCCTGACTCTGCACCCGGATGGGAGCCAGTGAGATTATCACTACAAAACGAAGGTAAGGTTTTCTGCAGCGCCTCTTTGCCTGTAGGAATCTCACAGGGGGAGGTGTGAATTGGAACTTTGAGGGACCTCACTGACGATTTACTCCGCAGCCAGAGATGGGAGGGCAGGGGACAGTAGATAATACTGTATATCCCTGCATGTGACTCACTCACAATCTATTTTCATTCTGTTTCTCCAAAACCTTAATTCTGACAACAAAGAACCTCTCCTAAGATACTGTATTCTCCTTGGAAGGTGACTTTCGAAGAAATCTGGACCCGTTTGGTACAAATCCACCAGCCCATGTCCCAGTTACCAGGGTAACCCACTACTTCCAGAGCAGGATGAAAATAGGAGCCTGCTTCGGGCTCTTTAGGGTGGACATCCCGACGGCCACGTTGTCATGATGACCCTAACGGTGGTGCCGGCCCCACCGTGGAGACTAAGGCTCAGTGGCACCATACAAGCTTGTAGCTGTCATGTTGAAATGTGAAAATGGAGAGAATTCCCAACACGAGTCAGAGGATCAGCGTTTCCATCGAGAGCGGGAACCCCTCCACATTTCGGCACACTCATAATCCACTCCCATAATCCACTTAGAATGATTCCCACGCAGTGATGATTCTATAAACTGGCCAGTGTGAGTTTGACCTAATTACATGGGTTAATTAGCCAGGTCGGGCCGGTCTTAATTACAGGGTCTCTCATTAGTTATTGGCAATTAAAAGCCTCCCAGGCTGGTTATTTCTCTGTGGGTTTGCCCCCAACGTGGGGGGGGGGGTGGCTTCGGTCCAGCTTGGTCACAGCACTATGGGCAAAGTTAAAATGGATTATATTTACCATGGGGGGAGTTGATTACAGCGCCCCTCCCCCCCACTACTCAGGGACCTCATTGATGGTGTTCTCATCTTTTCAGAAGAACCACCTACTGGGTAAAATGCACAATCTTCCAAATCAACCAGTGTCTCCTCCTGCTAACATTAAGTACCCTGCCACAGTGATTGATCCTCTAATCTGCTTAAAGATTATTGTTCGGTTCAGTTTCTTCTGTGTCGTTTGTACGCCTTGCTGAATAGTATTTTTGAAACCTACAGGCATCCAAGGGGGAGACAAGATATGGCATTACAGACCATAATTCATTAGGATGAGCCAGTCTTATCATTACCCAGTGATATGATTTGAATCGGTGAGTGACATGGGAAGGGGTACTCTGATGACCAATCAGCTTTCATCTGGGGCCAAAGCCCCTGTGGTCCCGCCCCTTCATTCACCCCTAATCTAATTTAGGTCTTTAAGGCATCATCTCATTATATCTCTACAAAAGGTCACAAACCAAGGAAACATGCTGATGTGCCGCCTCCTGGGCATAATCCCGGCCAATCAATAAATCCAATGAGAGCATTTGAGCCAATCACAATGCAGCTCTCCAGCTGAACCAGTTTGTCATCAAGTATGCCTGGAAGCAGGCCCAGGCTCTCATCTGTCAAACAGCGTGTGACGCCCCCGAACAGTGACCTACAGAGCACAAGAGCTCATTTTAAAAGAAATAACAATTCAGGCAAATTGTGCTCTTGTAGATCCGCAGTCAGGGTAAACACTGAAACGGCCCATTAGCACGCTTGCTGTCTTTCTATGAGTCATGAGTCGCAAACACTGCGAGCAACAACAGAGCTGAAAGTGCACATTTTATGGGCTGGTTTCAGAAAGAGGAAAAAAAATAACTCTTTGCCCCCCCCCCCTTCATTTATCAAGCCCTCCCACCTCACTGTGTCTCGCCCTCCCTCGCTAATGTGAATAGATTGGACCACAACTCCCCCACACCTCCCCCCACCAAGAACGTAAGCACTCCAATGACCAGGGCATAAACAGGGGAGGGGCCACATGGGCACTGCCCCTAGCTGAAAACTGATTGGTCCCCAGACTGCCCCCTCCCTGTCACTTGCTGATTCCATACATATCATTGGCTAATGATAAGCTTAGCCCCTCTGTATGAGGTGTGGCCCCTTTTTCGCCCCCTATGTTAAAAAACTCCCAGAATCACCCCTGCTAAATACAACTGCACTAGGTTCTGCTTTTATTAATTATTATTTCTCTGTCACAGCTTGCATGGGGGAGAGTGGGTTGTGGCTGCTGGCGTCCTGGGTGGGGGGGCGGTACTCGAACCTTGGAGTGCAGCTCGTGGAACAGGCCCTGCTGTTTAAAAGAAGAGTGTGAAATAGTAAGGGCCTCTGCTTGGTGCCCTTGGTGCATCTTGCCGGGGCCGGAACGGGGCACCCAAACAAAATGACATCTCAATGGTGGCATGTCCTCAATCTGTTTTGTGTCTCTCATTTGCACGTCACATCAATGATGTCACGTCACCGTGTGGGTCAGTTAACCTTGTCGGAGTGGGTACTATGATTCTAGCTTGTGAGCCAGGTAGGCTATC
>JAODJW010000063.1:3117258-3127344 GCA_026777045.1 Hyperopisus bebe
CCCCCCCATCCGCCCCCCCCCCCCCACGCAGTCACAGAGATCCCAGCAGAGTGCTTTGCTGTCTCAACACCAGGGAGGCTCTCTGAAGACCTGAGCTGTTCCTCCATACTTACTCTCCACTTTTCAGATCTGTCTGTACGACTTTTTCAGATCTGTTTAATCATGGCAAACTACACATACTACCGTATTACCATCTTCCTGACCATGTTTGTGGGCTACGCCTTGTACTACTTCAGCAGGAAGACCTTTGCTTTCGTGATGCCTTCTGTGATGCAAGAGATCAAACTGGACAAGGATGATCTCGGTAAGAGCCTGATGGTGGGAGGAGGAACCTAAATGCAGAAGAAGCCTGGCGTGTGACAGCCTCATGGATGACCCTGTGGCTGTTGCTTGTTTATCGATTGAAACTTCTTACTCTGTGCCAGTGGTCAGAAGGTTGCCAGTTCAAGCCTGGCCTTAGGAGAATAGCAACATGTCTGTGGGCCCTTGAGCAAGGCCCTTAACCCCCCAGCTCCCTGGGCACTGCTGTAGGAGGCCGCCCTTCGCTGCCTAGCTTGGTCTCACTTACATGCGTGTCATGGAGAGCGAGATGGAGTAGGCGAAAAGAGAAGTTCCCCATAGGGATCAGTAAAGTGTCACTTAATGTGTTTTTGTTTTACAGGATGTCTCTTAGGATTTCAGAGTATGGAAAATTGACTGGCCTTTCAGGTGGAAAATGAATGATTTTCTCTCAAAGAAAACATTTTATATAGACCTTGGGGAGACCTCTTAATTGACAATTTTGACTTAGGTTTCTGATGGTGTGCATAACGCTTTCAAGAGGCCTTTCTACTCTATGAGTAATTCCTCTGGATTAGATTGGAATTGTGGCACGTTCCAGAGTCCGCTGACAGGGAAGATAGCAATTTGAATCTTAAAAGCTGGGGAGGTTTTATGAAGTTACAACACTGTCACTTCACATCAAGGGCATCCCCTGCCTTGAGCCTGGTGCATCCTGGGATAGGCTCCAGGCTCTCAGTAAACCAGTACAGGATAAGAGGTTATGGAAGCTTTAGAGGTGGTGGATATTGTGTCAGAACAGGAAGTCCACATATTCAGACAGAAATGTCAGTACAAACTCAGCAGGATGGTACAGTAGGGTGGTGTTTCTAGACCTATAGGACACATTTAACTCACTTAACTCTAAAAGAGTTAGATAAGTAGGAAAAACATCTAAAAATGTCAGAAGCAGATAA
This sequence comes from Hyperopisus bebe, assembly GCA_026777045.1. NCBI lineage: Eukaryota > Metazoa > Chordata > Actinopteri > Osteoglossiformes > Mormyridae > Hyperopisus > Hyperopisus bebe. The sequence goes on from JAODJW010000063.1 coordinate 3,118,494, forward strand.
AGGAATTTGACCATTTGTCCATCCATCACTCAAGCGGAAGGACAGGAACTTTGTATGTGTTGCTGAAATTCCTTCGCCAGATTGCTATTCTTCTTTAATGCCTGATCATCTGAGCTTAGGTGGACTTTTGGTTTCTGTGAATCCCATGGCCACTCAGAGCCAGTCTTCCCGCATGCGTCTCCAGGCCTGATCACCAGCAGCCAGACGCTGGCCTACGCCATCAGCAAGTTCGTCAGCGGCGTGCTCTCGGACCACATGAGTGCCCGCTGGCTCTTCTCCATCGGCCTCTTCTCCGTGGGCGTCGTCAACATGCTCTTCTCCTGGTCCTCCTCAGTGGGGCTCTTTGCGTTCCTGTGGTTCCTGAACGGCCTGGGTCAGGGTCTCGGGTGGCCCCCATGCGGGAAGGTTCTGCGCAAGGTGAGGCTGGGTGGGGGGGCATTGTCACTTGGCCCGGGGTAGGTGAACTTCTTCAGAGGTTCTTTGGTGATGCACTTGTGCTAAAGAAAGTTGCCTGGCTCTGAAAGTAATATCTTCCACATTTGCACCTCTAGATATTATTGCTAAAGCAGAGTGTAACTCAAGGGTCCCATCACGTGTGAGAACATTCTGCTGTTTCCGGTGTTTCTTTACAGTTGGGATGAGAACGCATGTACCATAGCAGAGGAGAGCAGAAACACGAGATACACATGCTGGCACTGGATGATCTCTCTCTCTCTCACACACACACACTCATATCTTTGTGGGGACCATCCACCTTTCTATAGGCAAAACCCTATTCCCCACAATGACGACCTTAACCCCTACCCAGCCCTAAGCTTAACCATAAGTAACTAAATGAAATACAAGACTTCTGGCTTTTAAGTTTTTTATTGCATTTACAGATTTTTATAATAAAATATAAATATAGTTTTTATCACATTGCGGGGACACTTGCTATATATACAATATATAGATATCCCCCCCCCCCACACACACACACACACAGGCTGGATTTGTGGATATTAAAATCAGAATGCTCCCCTCTGACTCTTTGCCCTTTGGGTGGGGGGGGGTTGCACACATTCTCCCCTTTGGCATTAAGAGGAGCTGCACCTGTCACTCCCCCATCGGCAGCCTGACAGAAAGGAGTGGGAAAAACCCTCACCCCCCACGTCACCCCGGTCAGTGCCCCCTGAAGCCCCACCCCCTGAACAAATGGGAACATGCACCCCCCCAATGTGTCTTCCTCCACCTCCCAGTCTAGCATAATTATCACCAGCAGGGGGCAGTGTGGCTTTGGGCTTTGTCGTAAACAGGTGAGGTGCGATTATTCCCGTGCACTCCTAGGATGGAGTAATCTTAACCCCACTCTGCTGCTGGCTTTGGGTGAGCTTGCGTGGCCCCTGTACACAGTCCAGCTCATCTGAGTGAGTCGGCTGACAGCAGGGGGGGGGCACTTAACTGGTTAAGGAGTGATAATTACAAAAGCATGGTTATAACTGCATCGTAAACCATAATGAACCTATTAACCCCTATTAATCCTGGTTGCACTGATTGTAAAGTAAGTTAGCAAGTTGTTTGGTAATGTTGGGCTGGCCCTGCCCTTCTGCCACCCCCCGCTGCCTCCTCAGTGGTACGAGCCATCGCAGTTTGGCACCTGGTGGGCCTTGCTGATGTGCAGCATGAACCTGGCCGGCGGATTGGGCCCACTGGTCGCCACGGTAATGGCGCACAGCTACAGCTGGCGCTCCACCCTCTGCGCCTCAGGCCTCGTCTGCATGGCCACCGCCTTCCTCTGCCTGCTGTTCATCAAGAACGAGCCCAGCAGCGTGGGGCTGCCCAGCATCGAACCCGGGACCAAGAAGGGCAAGAAGGGTGAGAGGGCTGGTCCGTGGGCGGTGCTATTTACCCCCTGATTGGCCACAAGAGCTCGGATTCTGTGTAGTGTCCTTCCCTCGGGTTCTCTAAGGTTAATGATAAGGGTTAAGTCCCACCCCAGTGTACAGAGCCTGCATGCATTCCCTGTGTTATGTATGTTTATGCCAGGCACACAGCTGGACAACCTTAAGTATCCAAATTGCCCACTGTGTGTGTGCCGTGTAATAACATCCTATTCGGGGAATTCCCCTCCTGTGTGCCCAGTGCATCCTGGGATAGGCGCCCGGCCCTTTCTGCACCCCTATACTAGGTTTTATTTTAGGGTGGGTAGCATAAGAGGATCCATAATTTATATAGAGGGGCTAACCTTGTCATTAGCCAATGATATGTTTTGCATCGGTGAGTGACAGGGGAGGGGGTGTTCTGGGGGCCAATCAGCTTTCAGCTGGGGACAGTGCCCCTGTGGTCCCGCCCCTGTATACCCCCCTAATAAGAAGTTAAAGTGGATAGATTATTGCATTATTTTACCATTAAGGCACATAAAGGTACAACAGCACCCCCCCTCCCAGATCTTGAACCTATAGCCTTCTAGTGAAGAGCTATGAGCATAAATTTTTTATATGAATTTGAAATGTTCACTAAAGTGAAATTATTGTTTGCCAGCTTCCTCTCCAGCCTGTGGCTGACAGACAGACACTGAGCAGCTGCTACAGCCAGTCGTTTGATCCTTTTCACTGGCATTTGCCTTGAGTGTGGATAGAAATAGCTGCTTTTACAAAAATAAACGATCTCTGATTGGCAGTATTTTTCACACATCCGGCGGGACTGACCAGGATATCCACGGACCCTGTCCGGGGGGGGGGGCAAGGGGCAGCCTGCGGGGGCCTGTAACCCTGTCTCTCTCCCCTCAGGAGCCCAGAGTAACGAGAGCACCCTTGGGGAGTTCCTGCTTTCCCCCTACCTGTGGGTCCTATCCATGGGCTTTCTGATGGTGTTCGGAGTGAAAACGGCCTGTGCAGACTGGGGGCAGCTCTTTCTCATCCAGGAGAAGGGCCAGTCAGCTCTCATTGGTAGGCCGACGGCGGGAACCTGGGCTTCTCACATGGGCAAAATCCGATCCCCAGCCAGCAGCAGATGCTCACTCCAAGAGCTTTGGAGAACCTTCTCTGACAGTGTGTCAGAATGCTCAAATAAAACATTGTAGCGTCATTCAGCTGTTGTTGGGTACAAAGCTGACTAACAAAGGATGTGATTGTAATATTCCTACGACAGCATACTGGACACACTCGGGGAGATGTTCCTTATAACTTAAAGAGAACCTTCTGGAAACCAAAGCCAGGCAGTAACGGCTGACAGCACTGGTATGTGTGTGGTTGTGTTTGCCTCAGGTAGCTCCTTCATGAGTGCCCTAGAGGTTGGAGGCCTGGTGGGTAGTGTGGCAGCAGGGTACCTGACGGACAAGGCTGTCGCTAAGGTTTGTAGGACGTTTCTATTGAGTTAGCGCTCATAGCGACACAGAACAGAACCCTCTGATCACCTTACATTACATTCAGGGCCCGCCCAAGGCTTAAGTAAACTAAGCAGCTGCTTAGGGTCCAGCCTCCACCAGGGGGCGCCCCACCCCCCATCTGACCAGCCTGGCAGTATGGGCAGGAAGATGACAGATGACGAGATTAATCAGATTTCGCTTAGGGCCCAAAAAAGGGGAGGGCAGCCTTGATTACATTTATCAGGAAATTCCAAATAGACTTTGTGAAGGTTACAGTGGTGGCAGAGAAGAAGAGAATGGAGGAGGATAAACAACTTAGGGGTGTCCAGCCTGCATGGCTCCCCGGCCACCCCAGACATGAATGCCTTCTAGACAAGTAGCAAGTGAGCGTCACGTTACTAGAAGCAGGTGGGTATTGTAGTTGGTGCTCCCTGATACTTCCAGCCTTTCTATCTTCCGCTCTCTGATCATGTGACCGCCACTACCTGCATGCCATGTGCCATTCATCATGTGACCGCCTCTCCCCACATGCTGCGCACCATCCAGCAAGGCCTACACACCCACGGCAGCCCCCGTCACAACCTTCTCATCTCCATGATGGCTGGGATGTTTGTTTCCATGTACCTGTTCAGAGTCACCATCACGCCTCTTAAAGTAAGACGACGCTCTTTACACAGAGCTTCGTGTTTTTTGCTGATAGCCTTTTCTATAGCTCTCCGCCTTCACCGCCTGCTCATTGGACCTGATGTCACTCTTCTGTGTCACTTAGGAAACTCCCGCCTGGTTGATGGTTCTGCACCCTCTCTCAATCCTGATGGGTTTATCAGAGCAAGAGGTTCCCAAGTCTCCTCCCTCCTAAGCTCACATCCAAAAGCCTGGACTGTCGATATTGATATTGCTAAAGCTGTGCTTGACACACCTACAAAGATTTTGGTCTTAATGTTATTATACTGATCAGAATACACCAAACAGTAATAAACTGAATACAAATAGACATATTAAGACAGTACACTTCCATACCAGATTTGCACAATCTTTCCCTGCCAGTCAGGTGGTCGCCTGTTCATGTGTCTAGGTCTTAATGTCTATGTCTTAAACAGTCATGTTCATACATCTCAGTATCTGTATTCTATTTACCTCTACTTGCACCGTGACCAACAATAACGACATTTCACCAAACGTCACATATCTAAAGTTGACAATAAAAGATTTTTGACTTTGCAGAACCCCTCAGGAAGGCGCACTGTCTGTCTCTGACTCTGCAGATCTGGATACTCGTCCTGGGGGCTGCGTTCGGCTTCTGTTCCTGCGGCCCCATCGCCCTCTTTGGTGTGATCGCCAGTGAGAACGCCCCTTCCAACTACTGCGGGACTTCCCTTGCTATCGTGGCTCTGACTGCCAATGGTGAGGTTCAGCCATTTTGTACCAGCGGTTTTGCATTTAACTTCCTAAAGCTCCTTGCAAATCCCATGCTAACCATTGACAAAGTGGGTCTATATTCACTTAGTTTTGTACGTTCTCATGGAACTAATACGTAAAGGTGTTTTCTTTTTATTGGACAGTTGGGGCTTTCCTCGCTGGGCTCCCGTTCAGCACCATTGCCAAGCACCACAGTTGGGACACGGCCTTCTGGGTTGCCGAGCTCGTCTGCATCACGACTACAGCTGGATTCTTCCTACTGCGCAACATCCGCACCAAGATGGGCCATGTGCATTTTAAGGCTAACTGAGGGCCACAACCCTCAGTTCTCCACAGCCAATGGGGACAACCATCTGGGGGCACCACCCAGTTTGCTCTCTTATTGGTCAGCATGACAGACTTCTTGGCCAATCAAGCCGCTGAAAACGCAGCAGTACCCACAGTATAAAAGTTTAATATATTTTGTTGTAATATGCACATTTACATAATAGAAAACCTCAATTTTCTTATGAATATTTCTTACCACAGTAAGATGACAACTTTTGAAAAGGTCCTGAAGGCGACGTATAAACTCAGGTCTCAGAAATTCAAATCCAGCTCAAACATTTCTAAACATGACATTAAAGAAGATGCTTCTTAAATTCATAATATAGAATGGTGGTTAACCAGTCTTTGTGGATTTATAACTTTATATATTGTCTTTGAGTGGACCACTACATTCTCACCTGTTCAAGTACACAGCATTAGTAGGTTTGCAGAACACTGCACAAGGTTTAATGTATAATAAATACCCGTAGCAGATCATTACAGTGACCCCACAGGGGGATGAATCTTGTAACGATCAAAGACAACAACTGCATCCTTGGTAATTCACTTAATTTAACTGGTGTCATCTGCCGTTGTAAAAGTTTATTGGCCTCAGCAGGAATTGGGGGAAATTCAGTGAAAGGCGAATGTCATTCAATTTTGACTTAATTTAATATTTAATTAAAGACGAATAAGAACAAATGCCGTTTGACTGGTCGTCTGATGTGAAACCTACATATCGATCCAGAAATGATCAATTCACCGTTTTGTAGTATAAACAGTTCATGGTAAGCTGTAAGACACTTCATTTATTTAGACGCAAATAGTGTTCAAAAACGATCAGTTTACTTTCAAAAGTCAAATGATGGTAGCACCTTTGTGCGCTGAATATCCATATATATATATATATATATATATATATATATATATATTAGGCAATGCCGCAGATACGTCTTACATGCGTTTCTGCATTATACATGCCGGAACGGAATTTAGGTTACCTGGTAACCTGCGTAAAAACTACGTTTCCCAGAAGGCAGCCTGCGGTATTTCCGGGTGTGGTGGCTATACGGGTTTTTTAAGAGACTATGCAGGGGCTAAACTTCCTCTCTTTACAGGTTCAGCCGGTGCAGCAACATGGTGAGGAGGCCTGCACCGATAAACTAAAACAAATAAATACGTTTTCTAATGAAACTGGTAAAACTATGCACCGGGATGTGGTACTCTAACAATGTAGTACCGTAATTGTCAAAATACTGGTGTCATTTGACAGCGGTTAGCATTTCAGGCCAACGCTATGCTTGTGATGCTAATTTGCTATCTCCCATACAATCCCCACATTGCGAATTAGCAAGCTAGCTGAATACTTATTCGCTTAGATGCCTTCTTCTGGTTACATAGGTGACAACAAAATCTAAAATATCGTAGTTAAAATTCTGCTTTAACCGCCCTAAAATCTTACCGAAAATACACTTTGTGCCCACGTAAGCTGACAAGTGAGCAGTGTTAAGTGGGTGCCGGCGAGGTTTATGTACCTGACTGGGTAATTATCTACAGCTGGGGTGGGCAGTCTTATCCGCAAAGGGCCAGTGTGTATACAGGTTTTTGGGATAAGATTTGGGTCAGCTGTTCACACCCAGGCGTGAGGACTCTTCATCCAATCGGTCCTATTTTTAGTAATTTAATTAGGCAGTTGCAGCGAGAACCTGCATAAGCATCGACCACCCCTGATCTATAGCCACGATCGGTTCGGTATTTTTAGCATCATTAATTTGGTTGGTGTGAGGTGTAGTCAGAAAATTGGGCTTCACCAGTGTGTGAAATACCCGTCAATATTGAGGGGGGGTCACTAAGGAGATTGTTGCGCAATACCGATCCAAATTTTCTCTTTTGAGGCTTTCAGGGGGTCTCATGGGTTAATTGAAGGTGTCGGACCCCCGTATTTCACACACTGGTCTTGGCATCTGCGGATCATTTTTACGGAAAAGAAAGTGCTTTTGAGTTGAATATGACCTGAGTGGGTGTCATTTTTTTTTCTTTTGCACAGCCGCCCAAGGATGACAAGAAAAAGAAGGATCCAGGCAAGGCCAAAAAGGACAAGGACCCAGTCAACAAGTCTGGTGGCAAAGCGAAGAAAAAGGTAAAGCTGTGTGTGTGTGTGTGAGAGAGAGAGAGAGTGAGTGAGAGAGAGAGAGATGGTGGGCTTGGCTATTAGCAGGCTGTCCTGCAGAAATTAGCAGCTGGCCATGTGTTTTGAGCCGGAAGTTGTTTGTTTTTCTTGCGTATGTATTAGTCATACTTATGTCAGGTCTCTGTAGACCAGGGGTGGGGAACCTGATCCATGGAGGGCCGGTGTGGGTGCGGGTTTTTGGGATGGCCTCTCCATCAACCAATAATAAAGCAGTGGTTCTCAACTCCAATCCTGGGGACCCACTGTTATTGGCTGATTGAGAAAAACTCGCAACCAACACCGGCCCTCCATAGATCAGGTTCCCCACCCCAGATGTAGACTGAAGCTGCAGTAGCATCTAGTCAGTGCAAAGGCTCTTATTCCCAGTACACTAGGCCTGTACCTGCCTCTCACAGTTTTATGTATTTAGTTCCGTGTCTGATACTTTTAAACCGAAGCAACTTGCCTATACCATTCTGCATACCGGGGTACATAGTGTCCCACCATGGTTGGGTCTGATACCTGCAGAGCACGTGGTGAAATGACTGTACTCTATCTGTGAGCAGAAGTGGTCCAAAGGGAAGGTGAGGGACAAGCTGAACAACCTGGTGCTCTTCGACAAGGGCACCTATGACAAGCTGTACAAGGAGGTGCCCAACTACAAGCTGATCACGCCAGCCGTGGTCTCGGAGAGGCTGAAAATCCGCGGCTCCCTGGCCAGGGCTGCACTCCAGGAGCTGCTTGGCAAAGGTGTGTGTGTGTGTGTGTGTGTGTGTGTGTGTGTGTGTGTCCGTCTTTTGGTCTGTGTCTGAGACCTCCTCCAGATGAAGCCCATTACAGTATTCATGGTTTGGGTCAGTCAGGAGCCAGTAGGTAGATGTTGGATGCTGTTACAGACCATCCCCGGGTTAAGAATGTCCGACTGAGAGACTGCTTGTACTTAGGAATGGACTGACTTAAAGCCTATTATATTAAAAATCCAGGTTGAGTGCATTGGTTCGTAATATGAATGCACACACAGCTTTGTGAGGTTTCAGGAAAACATTGCACGGCTTCACCGGTATGTTGGCTCAACATACTGTGCAGTACTGTATGTAGATACTATTATTTATGTTTATTATTATCATTATTATTATTCCGACTTGCCTACAAATTCGACTTAGGGTGCTTTTCCACCACACCAAGTACGGTACTTTTAGTCCTTTCGCTTTTCCATTGACTTCTGATCGAGTACCAGTACCGAAAGTGCCAAACCAGCTGGGGTACTTCTTTGGTACTTTGGGGTGGGACTTGAAATGCTTTCATTGTTATGCAAATAGCCTGCCTCTGAAACGCATTACAAATGCCGCCTTGAGAACAACACCTTTGAAATCAGAAGATAATGATAAACGAAGGAAAAAAAAACCCTGACTTGGTTGTAAGAACAAATACAATAAAAAGATCCGAATGGCATGACAAGGAAAAAAAAGGATGGGGAAAAAGTATTTTGTTGAATACAGTGGTACCTTGGTTCTCGAACTTAATCCGTTCTGAACTCCGGATCGAATCCTAAAAAGTTCGAGTTCTGATTGAATTTTTCCCATAAGAAATAATGGAAAACCAATTAATTG
>JAODJW010000063.1:3127444-3158969 GCA_026777045.1 Hyperopisus bebe
TATTTGGTTAATCGTCCAGTCTGTGAAGAAGGCATTCAAGTAAGAATTGCATTGTAGTATGACTCATTTCCTGGCGCTTACAATTTATATTAGGTCAGCGTTCACGGTTCGACTTCTGATATTTCGATCGAGTTCTAGGTCAAACTGGTTTGTTCGAATTTCAAGAAATTCGAGTTATAGTGAGTTCCAGAACCAAGGTACCACTGTATATCGTGCTGTCCAAGTGATGTGATTTTGTAATAAATATAGCGATGTGATTTTATTGTCTTAAACTGATTTTTTAATATATAAGAATCTATAAAAGAATAAACTTTGCAATTTTAATTACAATTTTTTCCCCTATGACAGATGTTTTAGCGAAACTTTAACTCCCTGCGCTATAATATCCGTACAGAATTGAAAGTAAGAAAAAACCTTATTTTCATATAGCCGACTAGCAATGTAAGAATTGGTAGTGCATAAGATGCCATGTTGATATAAATATCGCATGTCATCCAGCTCTATAATATACTACAGCCATTTTTCGAACTCAGTACAAAATACCCCGCCTTGTGTTATGATGTCATTCAGCACCAGTATCGGTTTTCACACAACTGGAAAACCAACACCTTGAAGTACCAAAAGTACGGTACCTGGTGCAGTGGAAAAGCACCCTTTAAGACAGATTTAAGGAACATAACTTGTTCATAACCTGGGGACTGGTTGTATTATTCAGGATGGCGCACCGTAAAACGCTCTTTTCTCTCTACCCAGGCCTGATCAAGCTGGTGTCAAAACACAGAGCACAGATCATCTATACACGGAACACCAAGGGGGGCGAGGAGGCTCCGCCTGAGAAGGAGGCCTAGGAGGTGGGTGGCGGAATGCTCTGGAACAGGCCTCTGAATTTCCGGAGTATGACACTAGTGAAGTTAGTCTTCTCCCATTTGCTGGTTATTAAGAAAATTAATCTTTGTATTTAGCCAGTTCCTCAGTAGTATTTGGTGAAGATTGAGTTATTTCTGTGGCATCTCTGACCCCTGAAGTTCCGACACATTCTCTCGGTAGACATAAGTGTTCCAGTGTGTCGGTTTGCTTCTGTTGGACTTCCCTGCAGATGAACTACCCTGACATGCTTTGAAAAGGAAACTTGTTTGTCTTTCAGGTTCTCATTCAGCAGAACACCTGGCTTTGTACAATATTAAGTAAAATCTATAAATACAAGTAGTGCTTTGTCATTTTTGTTGGTTTTTCCACAACGTGGCAGATCCTGTAAATTCAGTTTAACTTTACCATTTTGTCGCTGATGCGTGGAAACTTCCCCAAAGCCCCTAAGTGCTATAAGAATTTTATCCACAGACACAGTGTGCAAGACCATGCCGCTCCTATGCATGGTCTCTGATGGCATGCAGGACCACACTTCTCCTGTGCGTGCTCTCTGATAGCGTGCAAAACTATACCTCTCCTGTGCAGACCGCACAACCCCCGTGCATGCTCTCTGAAAGTGTGCAAGGATACACCACTCTTGTGCGTGCCGTCTCACAGCTTACAAGACTGCACCGCTCCTGTGCAGGCCCTCTTACAAGAGATCATACCGTGCCTGTGCATCATGGACACACCCACACACAGAGTCCAGGATGGGGTTCATGCTCTATACACTTTAGAAACAGGAAACACTGCAAACAAGTAGTTTTGTTTTCTGGTTAAAATCTTCCTCCAGTCTCCAATCTCACCTTCTTGATGATATGATAAAGGTTGACTGTCTTGAGAAGTTAAAAATGCATTCAGAGTGGTGAAGCTGTTTAGGATGTAGGCTAACTTTAAATCATGAGAAATGTGCATGTGGCGCCACCTAGTGTGGAAAACCACCCCAATTCCAAGAGCTAAAAACAAGGAAGAACACAGATGAAAGCACCTTTTCCAAAGCAAATCGGTCACAACTTTTGTCTTTAACTGGCCAATTAATGGTCACCGCAAGTGGTATCCCTCTTTGCTTCTTTCCCCAGCTTATTCTTGCCATATTCCTAGTGAGCACGACTCAGCTTATAAACAGGACACCAGTCCATCACTGATTTGTGCCAATCCAGAATGGCACCGACTTTCCTGTGCCGAGGCAACGCATTTTGGAAGGTCAGGGAAACACGGCTGCGAGCCCATGAACGGGACGGAAAGGTCTGCACTGACCCAGGATCAGATTCAGAGCCACATCAGCGGTCCCAGGGGTACCCAAACCGCTAACGCTGATCATGTCCCAGGAAAGCCCATAAACTGAGTGACAGAGCCTGTCAGCTGCTAAAACGTCCAAAAATACACTTTGTATTATAACTGTCCAGTCATGGTGGAATATAAATGGATATATTTTTAATTGGCCTGTGTTATTATCAGATCTACTAGTGTGGATGCCGTTGTCTTGCTGGGAGTGTATTGTGATAAAAATGGGGATAGTGTAAAGGTTTTAAAGTAGAAAAGATTACATTCGGACTATTTAGACCAACGCAAACGCCGAGGACCGCCCGGTGTACAGCGATAGTATGGATGGAATAACCGCTGAGCGCATCCTGAAGGGTGGAGTGGTAAACCCTTAATGGGATTATACAACACCGTTATTAGGAAGATGCCAGGCCAAGTACTTTGTATGTTTTAGAAGAGCCGTGCTCATCAGGAGAAGCCTGCTAGCTCACATCCCACGGAGACGCTGCTTAATGCACTGAGATGCTGCTCCAGAAGTGCGGTGCGCATGTAAATCCTAAAATGGATTAAGGGGCCATTAAAAGAAGTCCACCATTCGGTGGAAGTTTCGGAGATCCGGAGAGTGCCTACTCTTTGATATTCACCATTAGAAAATGCGAGGACTAGAGCTAAGTGGATATAAGAATATCGCTTATTAGAGCTGTGATCACAAAGTGTTATAAATGTGTTTGGTAATGAGACCATAAGCCAAAATGTGCCCTTACGGGTTCGTAACCTGTGGTTTTACCGACATGCATTGAAACTCCATTTGTGAATAGCGGTAATGATGTAGCCTACATAATACTATGGTTGCAAATTAAGTCACCTATAGCCACGTATGCAACAAAAGTGTAAAGAAATCGCTACACGCAGATTTCACAACTCACTCTTCCGTTTGTTTCCGGTTTCGATGTCATTCGTCCCAAAAATAGGAGATATTTTAAAGGAAATTATTATACTGATATTTACCTCGGAAAAGCAGAGTGCGTTAATTTGCATGACAATGACGAAATATAAATTTCGACTGGACCTAATACAAAAATCAGGTAGCACGCATCTTTTATTATTACACCGGGTATTTAAGGTGTTTCAGAATAAAAATGGGTAACCGTGGACTAATTCCGCCAAAGAACGGCTATCAGCAGCGATTGCAATTAACAGCATAATCCCAAATCTATGATCAAAATGTTCGCATTGACAGAGAGCATCAATGTAAGCCAGCAGCCATGTGGGATATGAATACAGCGGCGCAAATACATGTAATATACATTTTACAAAGGTTCATTAGAAACGTAAAGGGTTTTGAGGTGCAGATGCCGAGCCCTGGGCGGGTGTGACCGTCCTCGCTAACATGATTCCCCCAGCCTTGCGTATCTAGCCCAGATATAAAATTCTGCCTCTTTTCCCCCGAAAAGAAAGGCTATTAAATCGGAGCCTGTTGTTCACGTCTATGTTTCCATCGAATAAAAGGGCCAGGCTGAAATATTATGTTTCATAATTAACGAATATAGTTACTTTAATAGCGAGAAGACAGTCGGAACCAGCGGTGGAAAAGTAGGCAGATACTGATAAATATTAATACTAGATCCTCGTCGAGAAATGTGTGCCGTTTATAGCTATGTAGTGATATTGTATATTTAAGCTTAATGTAATCTTTGGGTTCCTTCGTTTTTAGTAAATCGAACAGCTAAATTGATGGTGTTTTTGACACCGTTAACATTGTCCTGCCATTTTCCCCCGTTGGCTTCGGTCTCATTATTATTTTATTATTATTATTCAGGCATAGAGGTTTTTTTCCTTGACAAACTCCCGCCGAAGGGATACGCTTGGGGTTCTTTTAAATAAATATGAGAATATACAAATATACTCAAAATATCTAAATCGCTAAAATGTTATTTCAGTCGAATTGTTCAGACGCCGCGATACAAACGAATTAAGGGTCCACTCAAGGAGTCCGCATTCACGCTGACATTTTCACAGGGTGAAATGTCACTAATGTAAGCAATAGGAACGAATATGTCCCTTTGACTACGGGTATAGATGGAATTGACCGACAGACAATTAGCCAACACATAGAATTAATTTACATATATTAATATTTATTCTTAGACTCTATGCACTGCCTTTCACTTTACGGCCAATTGCACACTATGGGTAATTATTGTTTGATGTTTATTGTTTAATGCATTGTTTGTATTGCACATTGTACTGAATATAACAAATAAAACTTTGACTTTGACCTAAGACATTCCCCCAGAAGGGTTCATCTTCTCTCTGGATCCTCGTGGCATGTTCAAGGATGTGATACAATTGCTTTACCGATATTCATTTGACTTCCTTTTCAGTGGGTGTGATCAAGTTCAATATGAGTTTTCGTCTTCATTTGCATCTTTCATTGCAAAGTCCACTATACGCTTCACGGAAATACACGCCTGGTCCGCAGGTAAATATTGGCGCGAGAACAAGTGAAAGACGCGACATATGCATAGGAAAACCTTTCCACAAAAGCACAATTTGGCAAAATCCGGAGTTATAATACATGCAAATTTGTTTGGATTTTAGAGGAATACATTAAGAGGCAACATGAAATTACTTGTTCGTGTCGATTTTGCTGCCTATGCGCCAATATTGATACCCTTTTTAAAACAAGTACTTCCTAGCAATGCTAAATATAAAGTTTATTGCAACCGCAGTCCTCTGGTGGTCAAGACAGTGCTACCAATTCCTCGACATAATTTACCAAAATTTGGACTTGAGTCCAATCCATCGATCCATCTTTCAACCGGTTATCCAGTAATAAATAAGTTCTTTGAGTATTTAAGTAAAACACGGAAATATCACCTGTCATTTATTGGTTTATTTATACCAATCATTACAGATACAGCTATAAACAGAGAAAAAAAAAAATCTGTACACTTTGATTTTCTTTTTATAACCTAAAACCCACATGTGGATATTGCTACTGCTGGTTTGCTCAATGAACATAGTTGTTACATCCCAGTGTCCTTATAAAATGAACATTTATCACCAGTATGTTTAACACTGATACGCATGTTATTAGCTTTGCTAAGAACACAGATATTCCTTTAGTCGTCCTCACCAAGCACCATCACGCAAGGTGGTCAGAAATGTTGACGAAACGCGTCGTTTTTCCTCTTTTCCCCACAGCAGCCATACAATTTATTGCAACGCTATCACAAAAACGTAAGGTGAAACGGACACACGCAACATACTGACCAGAAAGGGGGTCAACTCAGGAACTATGGGGGATACTTATTAAGCAGTACTGGCGTAAGAAAAACCGCACGAGCGTTAACATTTATAGAACACAGCTTACAAACAAACATTCTAGAATTTAACAGTTATAAACAATTAAACTACGCGTTAACTGAGCCGCTCCACCCCACCCTGACACATAAAGCCTATGGAATGTAAGTATTTGAAAGTAAGCCTTCTGCTGTACAACAGATACCTTTAAAACAGAAGGCTTGCTCGCTCAACACTGACCCCTTTTAGCACCCTAACCCAACCCGCTCTCCCCTTTACCCGAGAAATAAAACTCACTGACATTTACAATGGCTAATATCTTTTTCCGAAGGTTTAAAAATGTGGGATTGTTGCGGAAATCCCGACCAAAATGTAATTTCCTTTGTTTTCTTAAAAAATGTGTTTCTACAATCAAACTACTAAAAAACCTGCATTTTACAAAATAGTAAGTAAAAATATTCCCCTGAATTGTACAAGAGAAGAGGTACAGGGATCTCTGGTGACAGGTGAGATGGATTATTTTTCCTCTTCTTTCTGTTTTTCAGCGTTCTCTGTGGCTGGTGCCTAGGAATTTGAACACATACAATTACATTCTTAAATGCACATTTACAAAAATCAGCATTAACTCAAAAACAACCGCCGGATTGTTAATGCCTTCGGGAGATATCCCTGTATCTGGTGATTTGCATATTTACATTTTTTTTTTACCACTTCTGCAATCTGTTTGCAAAACAGCTGCACAATTTTGCACAACAGGAAAGCTATTTGGGCCTTTATTTCTTTTTAACCAATATGCCCCCTGCTGATGGCAAATACTTAAAACAGATACCTAAATTTCTCCAGCTTTGAGCAGAGTACCCGCCACCCTAGTCTGTGTCTCTGCGCCCCCCCCCCCATCCTCACCCCCTCGTCCGTTTTGGCCTCTCCGTTCTCTGCAGGAGTCTCTTCCTTCTTTTCTTCTGGTTTGGCTCTCTCAGCATCCTTCGTCTTCTTCGGCTTTGCAGGCGCCTTCTACGGAGACCCAGACACCGCACAGCTCAGCGAATTACCACAGGAAGAAACTTCAGAAATAATTGTTACCTCCTATTAATTCATCTTAAATGCCCCCCCCCCCCCACAGATTGTAAGGTCCCCCTAACACATCTATGTTTCCTTCCCAGGATTATTTACATTCCAGATTCAAAAGACTAAGAACTAATGCAACTGACTTAATTTACCTTTGGCTTTGGCTCTGACTTTGGGGTTGCAGGTTTCTGAAATATTGATTAAACAAATGTGATACATGATAATTGTGGGTATAGATGTGAGTAAACACAGGCAGCATTAACCTGACATGAACTTACATTTATCAACCTCTCAGATCTCCTTTTAGGCTGGAAAAAGAAAGAAAACAGCACTTAGTATTTCCACAGAAGGCTGGACAGTACAGTTCCCTCTTAAGTTATGGTAAAACTGAATAATGGCTTAACCTCTGACATCTGAAGAAAGCTGTTTGACATACCTCCTTAGCTTCAGTGTCATTGTTTGCCTGCAGAGAGATGTTAAAAAATTAACAGATTTAAATAATGCAAAGAAAATAAAATAAAAATAATCTAGTCTAATAGACAAGGGGGCAAAATCGGCTATTTATACTGGTATGCAACTGAATAAAAGTTCACAGGAAAAGTACAGGCGGCCTGCCTGTTACAGCCAAAGATGTACTGGCCTTATTTGCTTATACATTACGTGTAATTAACGCTATACAGCGGTTCCAGCTCACGCGGCGCTGAAGAGCGCGTGGGGGGAGGGGACATGTAGCCCTGCCCCCTAGGCCGGACCCACCCCCTCCTGCACTTCCGCTCCGCCCCCCAGCGTAAGCTCACGGTTAATAAGCGGGGGGGTCTGGCCGGCTGCGTGGAGAGCGGCGCGCGCCTTCCCGCCACTCGTTCGAATGTGGAACCGCGCGATCGTCCGCGTTCGCCCGAGCCGCTGCAGAACGTGCTGGAATCCTGCGCGGCGCTGTGATGTCGGGCGTCGGGGACGCGCCATTGCATAACGCGGCGGCTCGGCTGGGAGCAGGAAGATAAAAGCTACCTGCAGCGGAGCGCTCCTCCATTTTTCTGTTACAGAAGCGTACCCTCGAGACAATCCCTTTGTTTTTGCAATATCACACAACACGATTTTGAGTGTAATGAGGTGAACGTGCGGAAAGGGGAGGGAGGGGTGGCGACAGTAGGAAGCGAGCGAATGTTCTTCTCGCGTAAGGGTAGCCATGACACACCAAGACTTTATGCCCTTTTCCAAGACACCAAGGGAATCGTGCAGTACATGTTCGCTGCCCCTCCATGCGAGCACACACATTTTATACGTACCAATATTTAACGCAGGCTTACAATATACCAGCCACACGTAAACGAAGAATGTTTTATTATTGTTATTATTTTTGCATTTGCGTACAAAGTTTTTTTTTTTTTGCAAAACCCAAAGATCGTTACCCAAACACACAAGCTACCGATACTCATCGTCGTCAAAATAACGACCGCAAAAATGCAAACGAAGAAAGTTTTATTTTGTTAGTATGCGCAGCAGCATAAATTATTGCTAAAAGTAGAAAGCGATCCCCTAAAAACGAAGGCAGGGAGATCAGACGGAGAGAACGCGCCACTTCACCAAATCAAAACAGACGAGAGACATCTAACCCTCTGCCCAAACAGAAAAGTGCAACACAGCTGCATCTCGGTTTATCGCAATGCAACCAATGCGTTTTCGGTGATTACGTACCAAATGCATTTTAAATACTTGTTGCAATGTTAATTACATAAAATGTAAACATCAATTAACGGCATTTCACTTACTTTGTTTCTTTTCGGCATGTTTCACTCTCTCGCTCTTCTATTTTTTTACAAGTAAAATACTGCGGGAAATATTCCCTCTGTGGATATGTGGGGGGGGAAATACAGTACAACGTTAACTTAAAGTGTAAAGCTGTACCTTCTACCAGAGTCTAACCAGACTATAATGTTTCACCGAAACAAAAACTAGCTCAAACCGGATTGGATTCTCTCTCTCCCCCTTCCCTATTCTATTCATTATAGCAGCAACCTGACGGGGAACCTACACTCCGCCCCTCGCTCCTCTTCTCATTGGACTTGGGATTCGCCGAGACATTTTTAAATCATAGCAACATACCTGTGTGGGTATGCTAGCTAATGCAGCACGTATATTTAGCACGCCACTGTTAGTTTATTTGCACAGTCTTGACCAGAATAGTGGTGTTGACATCACCTACGTATGCTTCCATATTTTTTTGACAGTGATCTTCAATTTTATTTTTTCCCTTTTCCTCAGATTCGTGGTCTACACGTCAGGCAAATCCCTCTCGCCTAAATGATCTGTGGGTGACTCGCATTTAACACAAGACCAACACGCCACACACGCATGTGTTTTGTGAAAGACACGCAGCGGTATATCCGAGTCAGCAGCGCCGAGATCCCCGCGCGCCAGACGCGAGGCGGTGGGGGAGCGTGCTGCCGCACGCGCACGCGCCGCTAGGGGGCGCCGGCGCGAGAGGGAGCGAAGATGGCGGAGGGCTGCGCCTGGTTTTTGGTGCTAGGCTCCGTGCTTTTGTGTAACCTGGTGAAAACGCTGCTGCCCAGCATCTCATCTTCCGTAAGTATTATGGGCCGGGAAGCGACCGTCTCACACGGCCTTAAGAGAGCACTGTAGCAGCCATGTTCTGTTCATGACTTTATTCTCTCAGTAGATCCCGGACACACGTTACCAGGTTAAAATAGCTGCATTTCACTTCTCACACCTTCACCTTTTCGTTCTGGAGATGCAGCAAATGACGCGCACTTGCGCTCCCAATTCGGTTGTTTTTAAAGTGATACTACGGTCGGGCTCTTCGCTGTCATTAATGGGCGCCTCTCATGTGTTTACCTGGCTTGATACACACACATTTCTGGCCGCAGTCCGTATTAAAATACAAAAACATGTTCATCACGCTGCCCACAGTCTGTACATGCAGAATGGCCTTTTCCCCCTCCGTAATTGTTCTGGTAATGGACGAAACCTTGGGCCGTGCTGAACTGAAACCACAACAGTGATACATGGACCAAAAGGATTCATTCAATGAAATCATTCATTTTTACACAGGTCCTTAATTTTGGACGAGCTATCAGGGCGCTACATCAGAAAGAAGCGCGACACCCCAGCATAGGAGAGGAATTATTTTATTACGATTAATAAAACACGATTTAGAAGCTATAATCCCAATACACCGATCCTGGGAGCATTATTCCTTCGGACAGCTTAATGTTTTACCCAAGGACGCCGCCGTGGAGTCAACATTGGAAGGGACCAAGGCCGTAATTATAATGCGCGTTTTATTATTATTATTATTTTATTTTTTTTTTGGGGGCGGGGCACGCATGTCCTACGGTATTATAGTTACAGCCTTGGTTTGACCAGATGTTTATTATAGTTATACGTTTATGGCATTGCACACGTTATATTACATCCCAGTCCATGCACATGTGAATGTGACACAGTTTAAAGAACATTAGAAAGTAATCTTAAGGTAAACACTCAGTCATGGATATGGCATTAGGTCGTTTTTGAATATGAGAAGCGGACATAAAGGAGGGGGTTAAAGCCCTACCTCAATGTCTACACCACCTACACCTTCCCTGGGGCATAGATGCCAGACCTTCCCTGCGGCCTCCACTCCACACCACCCAATGGGTGCTTGACTCCTTTAAAAAGAGAAGAAAGAAATTACTGCAGTACTTTTGCAGGGCTCAAATTGCATACAACCTAATTAAAATCGTAATTCTACTTACTTCCAATTTGCACTAACATTTGCCATGCATTGAAACCCCTAAGTCTACTAAAATCTGTCTGCTGGATTTACCTATCTGATGTCTTAGTAGAAGCCATGCTGGCTCTGTCTGTCTATCCCTGCTCTCTCTTGCCATGCCATATCCACCACCAGTCCAAGTGTTCCATTCTCCAAACCATCAGTCAGTGTCTCTGAATCCAATGGACCAATTTGTCAAAACGATGTCGTCATGTGACCGCCTGTAAAATCCATTTTCATGTTCATAATTCCATACACATTTCTCAGACCTCTACACAGATACAGGAATACTGTCAACCTGCTTCACTGTGATGCTGGCATACAAAGCTCTGTTAAATATTGCAAATTTCCCATTAGACTAGGGTTGCAAAGTGGCGGAAACTTTCCATGGGAAGTTAAGATGGGGAATTCTGGAAATATTGGGCGTGCAGGCTTCTAGCTTATTTTGGGGAGTTTTAAGCACACAATTATTCACTAGCACTTGGTTACACAACGATATCACTGTTAGTACTGTCAAAATGTTTTTTTTTCCCCAACTACATTTAAGTTCCCTGTTATAAGCTAACCTATCAAATTTCCATTAATTTACATATAATCCCATTAATTCTCATGGAAAGTATCCAACTTTGAAAATTCCCAGAACTTTGCAACCCTACATTAGACTCTCTAAAACTATCATTAAAAAGTACTTGAAGGAACCTGTCTTTGAATGTACTGAAAGGTTTGTCCTGAGGGCTGATTCCCATTTAATCCTTCTCCTCGGAAGCTGTCTAAGGTCTTTCATAAGGATGCAGAGCATGAGCTGGAGATGCGGAAGGAGATCCAGGACATGAAGAAGGAGTTGTCCTCCATCAGCATGATGGATGAGTTCGCCAGGTACGCGAGGCTGGAGCGCAAGATCAACAAGATGACCGACAAGCTCAAGTCCCTTGGTAAGGGTGAGCACACGCAAAACACATGCCAAGACAATAAATACATACGCACCCCTCATATCTAGAAGCAGGGATGGGAAGTTAGAAGCCAATGGATCTGTCGACAGTCTCAAAAAATCAGCGTGGTCAGCAGATGAACAACTCTCTCAACTACACACAGATCTGATATCTGGATCGGTATCGGTGCCAATCCAGACCTATTTGACGGATCGGGTATCAGCCATATGGATCCAATACTTTTAGTTTTTGCCTGTCTCTAAAAAGAGCTCCTATTTCGTGTTCAATATATTTGTACAATCAGTCGCGTGACAGCCCTTTCCCATTTTAGATGTGCATTTTGTGGCATTCAAGCTGAACACTACCTCAGTCTTTTTGCTACTCAATGGGTGTGAGTTCAGGGACTTCCACCTGGTGTGACATCATATGCATACCCTTCGCAGTAGGGGCAGCATAAGAACATCAGATAAGAAGCTGAAGATTTGGGAATATTTTACGCTTTTAACTGCTAGCAGCGCAGCGATTTGCAATCTTTGTAAAAACAAAGTTTTGAGAGGTGGAAGTAGCGTTTAGTGGAAAATCCCACTAAACAAAGCATGCATGATATGAAAAAAACAGTGGATGATTTGGAGGTCACTAGCTTGGGCTGTTTTGTGCTATCACTTGTGATACAGGTGGGGCTGATTCAAAGTGTAAGTGATGCTGTTGCCAGTGGAAGAAAAACTGGGGGCATTTTAAGCATTGGCCACTGGTGTGTACTCAGTACTTGGAAGATATTCGAACTGAAACACTTAAAACAAGATGTACAAACCAGGTGGAATGGTAGCCTATATTATGTATGTTTCTAGTAGCCTAATTAAAGATTTTTTTGCATACAGCTTTTCATCTGTGTTCATTAGTCTAAAAATATTACTAGTAGATAAAGTGTGTGTGTATTGTGTTTTTTTTCTTATATAAAAAGCCAAAAGTGCTCTTGTATCAGAGCCTGTATCTGCAGATGTGTATCAGAATCAGTTCAGAACTGGAAAAATTTGGATTGGCCCACTCCTACTCTCTACGATGGTATGACCTTGTAGATGACGGTCGGAAGGTCATGCTGCTCCTTGTCTGGAGAACGCGCAACCCCTCCCATTCACTGTGATTATGGATGTCCCTCACAGACATGTTAGTAAATATTTGAATGAAAAGATCATGTAAGCCCTTTAAGGACCAGGAGCCAGATGAGAAGGAAGGTGACCTTGGAATGGGGAATTTTCTGTTTCCTGAGTAAAGCTTCTTTGAGGTGGGGGGGGGGGGGGGGGTTAGATCCATGTTACTGTCACACTTAAGTACAAGCTCACAGCTGGGGTTTAACGACCTGTTTGGTTGTTTTCCATGGCCCAGTGGTTGGTCTCATGTTCCCTCATCACGTAAAAGACCTTTGGCTGTATCTTCAGCTAAATGTTGTATTTTATAGCTCTTAAAGTTCATACTGTGCGCTGAGGTAGAAGTCTAAACGTACGCTTTTCCTGCTCATGGAGGCTGAAATGTGGTGATTTATGCGACATATCTGCCCTCGTTTATTCAAAACCTCTGCTTCGTTTTTGCAGTGAAGTCGAGAGCTGCTTACCAGGCCAAGGTGAAGTGGGTCGTGAACATAGTGTACCATGTACTCCAGGTGAGCAGCGTTACTGTGGGTATCCTGTAGGGGGCTTTGTGTAGTGGTGGAGTTTCTGCATGTGTAATTTCAATGCGCTCTTTCTTTGCGGTGATTGGCCCTTTCTCTGCAGGCCGTGCTGATGATCTCTTTGATCTGGAAGTACTACGCCAGCCCAGTGACGGTCCTCCCCAGCCAGTGGATCGTCCCTCTTGAGCGTCTGGTTGCATTCCCCTCTGGGGTGCCAGGTCAGTGTGTGGGTGTTAAAGGGCGGGGCTTTCAGCTTGCTAACATGGTGCTTTAAATGGTAGGTTGTAGGTTTGAATCTCATTAAGTGAAATATTTTTGGTTATGTGCGTTTAAGAGGTTCAAGGTAATACCTGCTGTTGGAATTTTAAAGTTGCCTTATATATTTATACTTGCCTAGTAGTTCAGCTAGAAATTTCGACCCAGATAGTTAGGATCACTCTTCGCAGTCCGCTGGGACTTGAACAGGGCGCCTTGCGGATACAGGGGCGTGTCCTAAACCCGCCCGTGTGCTTCCTGTTGCTCTGATAGTTATCGGGTCTGGACTGTGCATCTGTTCCAGGTGGAGTTGGGATCACGTGCTGGCTGGTGGTGTGCAACAAGGTGGTGGCGCTGATTCTCCAGGCCGTGGGCTGAAGAGGGGACTCTGGCACGTTCTCCGAAGCCCAGGTCCCAGCAGAACATCTCCACATGTCCAAGACTGCTTTTCTGCTCTCACTTTCAACCCGCTGTGTGTGTGTGTGTGTGTGTATGTGTATGTGTGTGTGTGTGTGTGTGTGTGTGTGTGTGTGGTTCCCTTCAAGGTCACTGCTCTTCCTGTTTTACTCTGTTTTTCCTGAACAGCCTGGCATTGTGGTCACATCATCTGTTTGTTAAATTATTACGTTTCCTGGAAAGTGTTGATTTGTAAATAAGCTCGGCGAAGAGTCATTCACCCTTACAGGGGTTCCGTTCCTCCTTAACTGTCACGGTTGCATTTGAGGGTTGGTGCAGCCTGGCCTCTCCTGCCATTATCTGTGACGCATCTATGTGGTGTCCATTCTGTTTTTATGCTGCGTCTCCGTGCGGAGTTCATGTGGGACATTCCCAGGAGTGTGTGTCTGTTATTTTTAGCATTTCCGTTTTTTTTTTTTCCCTGTGAAATATAAATGGATACAATACAAAAACGACTTGGGTGTGTTTCCTGTTGAAAACTGCCCGCCTCGGGGGTGGGTGGAGTTATCCCGGCCTGCATCATTCAGCTCAGTCCATACACACTGGGAGTTACAGGTTTCTCTGC
Source organism: Hyperopisus bebe (assembly GCA_026777045.1). Classification (NCBI taxonomy): domain Eukaryota; kingdom Metazoa; phylum Chordata; class Actinopteri; order Osteoglossiformes; family Mormyridae; genus Hyperopisus; species Hyperopisus bebe. Next base: position 3,141,628 of record JAODJW010000063.1, read on the forward strand.
TATCACTCCGCACATCTGCAACACGGCGCCTGCGTCATCAGACGCCGGTTATCATTAAAAATGTGTGCAGTCTGCGCATCATTTGTGTGACTGGTGAAGATTATCTTGGTGTGAGACCCAGGCTATACAGAGCCATGCCTCTAAAAAGGTTTGTGGGCCCCTTAGCCCCTTAGATGCACATTTCATTGGTCCTTGTTGGTGGACTGGTCACATGGGACGGACGTGATTGGGTAGTTTTAATTTTGCTGGACTATTCATATTACATTGTGTTATGAAATTTTCAGGGAGGCTCCTGAAAATTTGTGCTTTATCCTGTCATGTTTGTCAAAATCCAAAGAATGACTGATTTCAGGTGTGAAGCAGGTTTTGAGGAAGCACCATTTTTTGACCCTTTATTTTATTTCCTACCGTCTTCCCAGGAAGGGGTTAACAGTTCCCTCCTAGAGTGATCCTCCTAGGTAGCTACAATGATTACGGGCCAATTTTCAGGGTGTGGTGCCGGGTTTGTTTTGTCTCGCAACCGAACACTGTGACCAACTAGCTTTTAATTATCAGTAGGAGAGATTTGCAGCCCTTTACCTTAAATAAAAAAAACTTCTAGCACCACCTCCGTATGGCCACCAGATGGAGCTATATCCTTTCATGCATGCAGATATTCAGCTAGCGATACATGCCCGGTTTATATTTAACAAATGAATCGGTCCAGTGCCTGACTGGGATAGCATTTTATATGTGTGTGGAGGGTTACGGATAAACCGCATGCATAACAGTTGAGTTTCTCTATATGGCTGGAGACAGCTGGTTTCCTCCTTTTGAGCTGGGTGGTGGTTAACTCCTGACCGAAATCAGGTATCTGCCCTGTGGGTGTTTTTTTCTGAACATCCTACTTTTGTGTGTTCATGCGGTTGGCTGAATGGCCTCGCTCCTCCGGGGTCATGGGTTCGAATCTCTCCTCCACATTGTATGTTTTTTGGTAGCGGCTAGTGGAGGTAAGAAGATGACACATCGTACAATATTACCATGGTGAATTTTTCCAAAGAAGAGAATGTGTCTTTAGTCATTTTAGTAATGGGTTATTTCAAAGTCACTTGTTTTATAATTTAATCTCATAAATAGTGGAGAGACTACCTTCTCAACTCCTGTGGACGTGCTGACGCTGGTGTTTGTGGAGCTTGCATGTTCTCCCTGTGTAACACAGATCTCCTACAGGTAACGTGATTCCTTCCCAGTCCAACAGCGTGCAGTTAGGCTAATTAGTGTCGCTAAATCCCCTGTAATGTATAAGTGTGTCTGTGTCTGTCTGTCTATGTTCGTGTGTGTCTGTCTGTGTGTCTGTCTGTGTGTCTATGTATGTGTACATGTGTGTGTGTGTGCGTGTGTGTGTCTGTGTATGTCTGTGTCCTGCCCTGGGAGAAGCTCCAGGATATGCACTTGGAAGATGGATGGATGATATTATCAATTGCTTCTGTTTATAAATGTACAATTTATACTTTTATACTTGTGATTTTAGCCCCCATGCTGTTAATTATTAAGTCTGATGTGAGCAGATTTTACGTTTAGCCTCTACATATCACACTCATTACTTAATAACATCATACTTTGTCACAAATCTTTTCCCCTACAATGAAATCAGATTTAAATAAAGTAACTGGGTGGACTCACACCCCAGTGAGTCATTGCAACACAGCGTCCCATCAACATTTCATCGCATTGCAGCACGAGGCCGGAATGCATCCTTGAGGAGCATCCATTGTGCTCCATTTGTGTTGCATTGTGCGCGTGTATTTCAGGAAACAATGGCAGTTTGGAAGCTGGCATGTTCTAAGCCACAGGATGCCGACGGACGGCCTGGTGTTCGGCCTCTGGGAGGCTGACAGGAATGCGGCATGGCAGATAGGATCGGTGCCCGGAAAATGCGACGTGGCCCTCTAAATAAGCAGGCGGCCGGGGGCTCTCGGAATGCGTGCTGAGAAACCTGTGGAGGACAAGTGGGCGTGGAGGCTGGTATATGAGACTCCACCCCCAAAATGACATGGCGAGGGCTCCTCTGGCCAGCAGATACGGTACTGTGAGGTAGGTGGGGCGTTATCTCAGCAGTGTTTAAAATATGGAGCATGCGCTTCATCAGTACAAAGGCTGGACTTTGGTCCCATATTGACACGGGCAGTAGCTGCAACGGAGGTGTCACCGAGCAGCTGTCAGGAGTGTGTTTCATACCCGAAATCATCCTCAGGTAGGTTCACGATTTTGCTCTGAATGTGGGAATTTCTGTGCGGATGTCTGGTTCTGAGGGGTAAAGGTTCAGACTCCAAAACTTTGTTATCTGGTCAGATAACAGTGCTGTGAAAGCGAGGCATTCATCTGGCCGCCAGACTGGTGAGAGGAAGGAAAGGTCCTTCAAACATTCTCGCGTGAAAACAAACCTAACACATGTTCCAAGCCTTTCGTGTTTGCTGGAGAAACACACGTCCCATTGTATTGCAGATACAGGAAGACGGCCTGTAAAAATAGATTTCATCATTGATGTACTTTGAGTTTCTGGGAAGTTCAGTCTTTGAAAGTGATAGAAGGATTCACACCCTTCGACAGGCATCCGTTTCGGAAGCAGGGACGCCCGCTCGCGTGATATAATCTCACTCCAAGTGCCGATTGGCTTCAGTCACTCCGGAAAGGTGTTATAACAAGCAGAATCTGCCTGGCGCTGCTCCTACGCCAGCCGATCGCTCAGGTAAGTGGAGTCGCATGCCCTCAAACCGCGCTGGGTGGACACGTTGCGGGGACACACGGAGAGCTCCAGGTGTTCAGGGCCGGCTGATAAAGAGGGGTGTTAATCTTCGGCGAAGGAGGCCTTCACACACAGGCAGATAGAAGAACAGATTCGTGATTTTCCTATGCGGGGGTCAACCTGAGCGAGGAACCGTCAGCATTACAGGGTGTTACATGGGGAGCAGGTCTCTCCCAAATGAGCCCTCACCCAGACCCTCCCCTCGCTCTGTACAGAAGCCCGACCCCTGGCTTCGGATGCTGCTGCTGGGGTCTCCGTGACGACGAGATGGGGCCCGTCCTCAGCATCCTTCTGATATTGTGCATAGCAGGTGCGTGTCTTTTTTTAAAGAAGCTTCTATTACTTTTAAGATAGGGACAGTAGGCTACCTGGGAGAAGATGTTGGATGGATGGATGGATGGATGATTGGTCGGACGGGCCGCAGTGAGCCGTGTTTCTTTTCCCAGGGGCACTGGCTGAGGTGCAGCTGGAGCCCCAGATGGCCACAGTCCTCAGAGGGGCCAACGCTACCTTCAACTGCAGCGTGGACCAGCAGTGGGTGGTAATGAGCTGGCTGCTGAACGGCAATGTGGTGTTGACTGTGTCCAAGGACCATGGAATCCTGACCAACGACCCACGCTTCACCGCACTCAACTACAGCACCGACACGCTCTCGATCTGGGAGATCAATATCCTGGGTGTGAAACGTACCGACATGGGAGAGCTTACGTGTGATCTGCAGAACATCCAGAAAGTAAATGCTCAGCTGTCCGTACAAGGTGGGTCGCGACCCTATGCTGACAAACCTAGAGACCCCTCAGAGCACCAGGAATTTTTATTTTACATCTATTTTTTTTAATTTTACACTTGTGGGGATGGTATGTGGCTCAATGGGTTAGGATGCTGCTTCTGTCATCAGAAGGTTACTGGTTCAAATCCCAGCATCAACAGAAAAATTTCACTTTTGGGGTCCTAAGCAAGACCTGTAACACCCAGTTGCTCCATGGACTGGCTCACCCTGCTTTCTCAAAATGCATGACATTTTGGACAAGGTAAAATATATTAATTAATTATTCAGCTGTGGCTAATTAACCAAGTGCTTGCTTGGAACATCTAGGAGCAAACGCAGGGCACACCATGAGAAAGGTCATGTGGTTCTTATTCTCAGGTTCCTTTCATAAAAAGCTCCTGGATCCTCACAGTTTCCTGTGTGTGGGGAAGGTGGACAGGAAGTGATTATGAAAGGTTAAAGTTCAGGGGGCGGGGCCAAAGAGTCTGACGTTCATGTTGTGGTTTCTATTACTTTGGCAAACAGTGACGTAAACCTCAAAGAACTCCTTTATCGATCAGAACAAGGGAGGGGTGTGTTTGCTGTGGGTGCATTCCACAGGGGAGGGGGGACATTGTTGTTTCAGACAACAATGTTTTTAAAGAGAGGAAAATTGCGGGTGTTGCAGTGTAACTGATGGGCAATTTCAGCAACTGGTGAAATGATATGAATACATTGTTTAACATGCAGCTAAAAAGATCCCCGGGGAACGGCAGCTGTGTGTGTTTGAGGTACTTTTCAAACAATGCAGGTTGTGTATTCTCTGACACTGATAGTGGAAATGACAACTACCACCATATCTAGGCTGGGTCTGCAGCCGCTGGGAGATTTAAACAGGAAGTCGTCTCTGTCTTTTTCTGCATGGAAATAATGTAGCATAATCATAAATGGTCAAACAACCACACACAAGCCAATAAGTACATTGTTGCTCTGTACCCGTCCTACCAGTAAATGGCTTATATTTCACATAAGTAACAAAATGATCAGTCCTAAACAGGATGAACAGAGGCATTTCAGGTTGGCTTGGGTTGAATGTGAGGGCTTGTATTCAGCTACTTGGTGGTACCTCTTCAGCGCCCCCCAGTGTTCAGGAGGCTGAGGTGCAAAAATAATGCTTTGCCCTTCAACTCTCTGTGATCAGCTGATGGTATGTTTTTCAACCTTGTCCTCATCTTCACCACCAGTTCACGATACTAAGAGCAGGGGCGTTAGACCCAGCTGTGTTCCCTCCATGCAGTTCCATGGCAAACAGAAATGCACGAACATGGATTTGTCTAGCTGTCTAGCTGAAATACATCACTGGAAATGTTGTTTGTGTGTCTGCCAGCCCTGTAGGGTCTTAGGTCAGATCCCAGAGGGGGGGAGGGGGGAGAGATAGAGGGAGGGAGATAGAGAGAATGGAGAGAGATGGGGGAGAGAGAGTAAGAGAGGGGGGGTAGAGAGAGATGGGAAGAGATGGAGAGAGAGATGGGGAGAGAGAAGGGAAGAGGAAGAGAGAGAGAGAGAGAGTGAGTGGAGGAGAGAGGGAGAGAGATTATGGAGAGAGAGAGGGAGGAGAGAGAGAAAGAGAGGGGGGATAGAGAGAGAGGGTGAGAAAGGGATAGAGAGGGCAATAGATGTGGGTGATAGAGAGAGGTGGGAGGAAGAGATAGACAGATGGGGGAGAGAGAGAGTGGGTGATGGGGGGGGGGGGGGGGCCCCCTCCCCCCTGGGCAGTGATAATGAGGTCCCCCCCTGCACTTTCTTTGGGGATCTGCTGACCTGCCTGATGCTCCATGCAGTGATATACTGTAGCGTGGGGGTGGGGCGGGTAGGTGCTGATGCAGTGCTCTAGTACTCACTGCAATATTTTACCCTCACACCACGGCCTCGACCTGCACCAGGGGTGCCATCCGCACCTCCTCCTCCTCCCCTTCCTTCTCCTCCCGCATTACTCCCGTTATTGTTGGCATGGCGCAGGGTGAGCGAAAATGTCTTAGATTTATGGTTCACGGGGCCCCAAATCTCTAGCAGCACTCCTGCCGACCATTAAAAGCATAAAAAGCAGGACAAGCATCCCATAATATCAAATATGTCAGGGACAGTGACTGAGATGCGTCATCGTGGCCGTCGTGGTAAGATCAGGATTTGGGATCGTCGGTGAGCAGGACAGGTCTGGGAATCCGATTTCCATCCGTGCTCCAAAAGATCGTACCTGGCGATTTTTAGGAATGACTCAGTGGTACGGACCTCATGACGTATGTGTTTTGTCAAATCGGGGAATATAATCACCTGTGTAATGTTGCTGCTACTTCTAGCCAATAGAAAGAGTTGGTTACAGTAGCACTGTTACAATCTTTTAAATGATGTTAAACTCACAGTGTGTACTCACTCATTTTTAAATTAAACTGACTCCATGCAAGAGATGTGACAAGATAACAGTGTCGGATGTAACGTGATTTATTCTGTATCTTTATTAGGCTAAGAACCATAGATACTTATTTAATAACTTTCCTGTATTTCCCCCCAGTAAGTGGGACAGTGGACATCACTGACATAAACAAGACCGCTACACAAGGAGACCTGGCCTACTTCCAGTGCAGTGCCCTGGGATGGTTCCCTGCACCCATTATATCCTGGACTGTAGGGGGCAGCATAGCCAATGCGGACAGCTACAACATCAGTACCCTGCCGGCCGGACAAGACCTCTTTGATTCCACGAGCACACTGGGCATTGTCGCCAGTGACAGCATCATCGTGAAGTGCCTGGCTGCAGTGCCTGCCCTGACCACTCCTCTGATGAGCAGTGCCTTCCTTACTGTCGGTGAGAGACTCCGCCTAAGGGGCCACAGAGCAACAGTTGAAGGGGTGACGCTGGCGGGGCCTCAGGGGCGTATACAGGGACGGGACCTCAGGGTCACTGCCCTCAGCTGAAAGCTGATTGGCCTCTGGAGTGCCCCCTATCCTGTCACTCACTGTTTCAAAACATATCATTGGTTAATAAGGCTGGGCCCCTGTATGAATCACGGCCCGCTCTTATTCCCGTCGCCTTAAAAATCCGCTGATCGTCCCTGATGTTAAATGACTGAGCAGTGACACTGCAAGTGTTAAATTGTGAGAGTGATAAAAGTCTGAGAGTGATAAGTTATTGGGGGTTGTCAAAATGCTGCTTAAAGTAGCACTTCAGTCCCCACCTGCTCCATATCACCCCGGTCCTACTCAGAGATGGGGCTGAATTAGATGCTAATGAGATTGCTAGAGATTACAGCATCCTGTTACCTGATGTCACGCGCCATGTGATCTGATGTCACTGCGGAGTGTTTCGGTTCACAGTACAGACCTCCCTAACACACACACCCCTGGCTCCCCAGGGCAGGTCATCGAAAGGTAGAAAATGGTTGAAAATCAACATTTCACCCAACTAATGTGAAGCTGACCCTTCAGATGGGTTCACGGCCCCCCAGCTGGGGACTGAATGCCCTCTCTGTTTGTTAACCTGTCCTCCAACTCAAACCCGAGACTCTGGACCCTCTGAAGCGGCCCATTGGTTATTAATGATAGTTATTATTATAATGATTATTATTATAGCAGCAGCAATAGCAGCGATTCAGCTGCCCGAGGCCTAAAAGTCAGGATGACCAAGTGAATGAGTCAGTTAGCACAGATTTGGAAGAGAAATTTGCAGTGTTTGGGTTCCCAGGGCTGGGGGGGGCAGCATTTGTATGACACTGAGGGATGTACCTCATAACGGCAAGTTCAGTTCTGAGGACCCCGTGAACCCAGCTACTGACTGACCTTCCAGTCCAAATCTTCACCCACTATCCAACTACCTGTCCTTGAATGCATAACTTTAAGCACGAGATGGCCTTTGGTTCCCATGGAGACACGTGGATACTGTCATCATGGTCTCTGGGTGTACGTTTGGGTGTGTTGTGACACGTTTCACCTCTCCTCTTGCTTTCCTCCTGCTCCCCTTCTTCACCCTCTCCCAGTGGCCCAACCGCAGTACATAAACCTGACCGTGGTCATCGCCGTCACTGTCACCGTGGGCGTCGTCTTGCTGCTGGTCATCATCATCATCATCGTTGTCTGCTGCTACTGCCAAAGGAAAAATTCCACACGTAGGTATCTTCCTGCTCCCTCCTCCAGGAGCAACAGGCCAAGACAGTAGAGCCCTAACTGGCTCTGGAGGTCTTGCTCACTGTCGCCCTCTAGAGGTGCTCAATGATGAATTTGCATATGTTAATGAGTCAGCAGCAGCCATGGCATGGGGTGCAGCCAGCGGTGCACATATTTGGCTATCATGACAACTGGGGGCTGGATCGGGTTCGAGCCAATGCTTACTCAGCTCATGTAAATGAGATGACTAACATCCTCGGACACCAGTGAGTGAAAACACAGCCCTGACCCAAAAACTCAGTGATGAGGGCAATACAGTGATGTGTAATGCAGCCCCATTACAGACACTGTTTGTGAAGACCAGTATTTAGTTTTATATATATAAATTATATAAAAATGTGTGTGTGTGTGTGTGTGTGTGTGTGTGCGTGTGTGTGTGCGTGTGCGTGTGTGTGTGTGTAAACAAAAGACAGATTTCACAGATTCTTTTTTTAGGATGGATATTTTAAGGATGGAAAATCAAGAACTGTATAATATTTTACCGATTTCCAAACTCAATACAATATACCAAACAGTCAAAGAAATCATGAAGGAAGGAAAGCCAGGTTGAAAAAGTATTTTATTTTACCACAACCTAACACAACCCTAGTCTACCATTACAATGATTAGCCTTGCTACGAGAATAGCAATAATCCCTGTTTAGCAGCCGGCCAATAAGGGATCTCCCGTTCACCCCCCCCCCCACCCCCACCGCGGTAGTTTGGGATGATGTCCCCTGAAGTTCTCGAAAAAAAAGCCTCCCCGGAAGAAGAGAGGTTCACTGTCACTTCCCAGAACAGCCTGGATGAATTCGATAACAAGGAAACTCATACAGTCTCTGTAGGCTTAACATCGCTTTAACACTGCCTGGAGTTTTTTTTTCCCATTGCTGATTTGTTCCACCGCTTTGCCACTGATGACAAGCGGTTAAACACCGTTCGCGGACCAGGACAGATTAACAACACAGGAGCTGTGCAGGTTGAAACACGTCCAGCTGCACTATGTGTGAATTAGAGGGGCTTAAAAAAACACAAAGCCTTCTTACAGTCTCTTTCTGAGCGATCCTGTGTCATAACAGATACTCCTCACTTAACGACCTACCTGGACTTTTGACCAGCTCCCCGGCCAGTCGGTATTGTATGCGCGGCGGTATCACAAGCGCGGCGTCTCAGCGCAAAGCATCTCATCTCTCATCACCCTTTCTCTGTCTTAATCTTGTTCCCGCAGTCGTTCACTATTCACTACACTAGCCTTCGCAATCTCTAAGACCACATATTTCGTTTATAGATTTTTATATATATATTGTATCGTGTGCCCCATAGTACACGATGTTGACGAAAATAAATAAAAACAATTACCTGCTGGAAACATTTATAAATGTACTAAAATTGTTATAAATGGTGCAAAGATGACATTGAAACAATATCTAAATATGGTTGACACAAACCCACTACCAGTGCAGTATGCGTGAAATATCACTTATCGACCGTTTCGCTTAACGATCTAGTCGTAGGAATGGAACTCGGCCGTTAAGTGAGGAGTATCTGTTTGCACGTTAGTCAGAGTATGGAAATGAAAGCTGACGAGACTTCAGTGCAGGACTTTTCTCTTGTGCTGTTGGACACCAGGTGCGTTAAACACGCTGAACGCCTGTTAGGGTGTCGTCTACCCCAAACTGTATTGTGGGGGTGTAGTGATTAGGATTTGGGTTGGTTCACCATCTCTCACTGGCTCGCCCTGGTTCAACTGCAGACAAAATGTGTTCATTCAGCCTTTGTTTCCTTCTATTATAGATTCCAGATACGAAGAGGAAATGAGGTAAGAGTTTCGGACAAAACTGCACATACCAAGCTGGGGGTGTATTGGTGTGTATCACCTAGGGAAACTTTGGGTTTGGAGTACTAATTCAAATTATTTCAGCAGATCAAAACCTGATAGAGATATTGAGCTGGTTTGGTATTTTGACCTTTGTTGACCCCAGGAAGGCACAGAGGGACAGAGGGCAGGGTGCAGACAACCTGGCCTACGCCACCGACGGCCACGCGGGTGAGTCTCAGCCATGGGGTGGGTCTGTGGAGTCCCAGCAGGTGCCCTGTGAGGGTGCATCTTAAGGTCAGGAAGGGTGGGGGCACATAGTTTGTTACTGATTGCGGATCAGTGATTCGGGCGTGAGCGGGCTTGTATAAATGGCTGAAAATGCTACGGTTTGTGCACCATTGATGCTAATGAATGTTCTAGCTGTAAAAATCACATGACGCGGTGACCCTGTCAGCCATCTTGGAAAATCAGTGCTGTGACCACACATGGATGATATTCTCAAAAAGGATAATTGATAAAGGGCATCACCCTCTCCGACGCTCTCTTAAGGTGCCGCCAATGGCCAGCTAAATGACAGTGTCATGCCCCAGCCTGCTTCCATCAATGGTCTCCAGGTAAGATGAGCTCGACCTGGCCCAGTCATCCTCCGAACCGATACATACGTTACTTCCTTGATGAGACGTTACACAAGGCCTTGAGCTGTGTGCTGAATAACAACCATGTGTCCACTTCCTGTCCTCCAGATGCACACGTGTGCTGGAGGTTGCTAAAGCATAATCTCAGTGTGACACCAGGATATTTAGAGATGAAATCACATGGGAGCCAGTTTATAATACATATAATACATATATTTTAATACCTATCTAAAGGTTTAGCTAAACAAACCCTTATAGTTAAGGTCTAAATGAGTCGTATTTATCGGCCCACTTTCTTAAAAATAGCCGTTTCCGAGTTCCATCCATGACCAGCAGGGGGAGCACAGGCTTGCAGCATGGCCAGCGCTGTCCGTCCTCACATGACCTTTGACCCTGACCCCTCCACCCTCACCCCTGCAGATTCCAAATGCCGCCAGTCTCCATGATGCTGACAGCCCCGGCAACCTGTACACACAGCACAGCGGCATGAAGAAAGCTCGGTACGCCACCATCGTGTGAGCTCGGCCCACCTGCGCGAGGGCGCCCCCTCCTGGAAGAGGCATCAGAGGGCCCTGGTACCGTCCTACTGGAGATGAAGTGCCCTCTTGCTATACGAGTGACATCAGCAGGGTGAAGGATTTTATCATGAACATTCAGTGCAGCTTGGAAGATAGAATTCCCAGGAACTGTCTCCAGGGAGAACACTGTAACAAGTACTTTATTTTTATATTTTTAAAAAACCCTATTTTATTAAAATGAACATCTCTAAATGCTTTTCTTATTTAAGAACAAAGTGGGACATTTTTTTTGACAGTCATTTAATTATAGTGATATTTCAGTATCCAGCTTTGTTATTTCTGTTTTTTAATTTTTTCACCTTTGTACCTTCATGACTGTGAGCCATTGCGCTTGACGACACACCGTCTGGCTTACACGCTGCCTTGCGTAATAGTACAGAGGCCCTGTTCCCGGAGTCCTGTCCTTTTCACGCAGCGTCTTTCTCGCTCCCACACAGGAGATGTGCAATTCGTCGCCTTCATAAGCAAATTAGTGAAGATGACAGTAAAGCAGGATCATTTACAACCGCACGAGTGCAGGAGTACAAGCGGTGAGGGAAAATCAGTCCATCCATACGCCCCTAATTGTGTGAAGCTGTCCCAGGATCAGGCCCCCACCACAAGTTTGCTGGCCATAAACAGTCACTACACTACATATAAAATTAACATTCTTTATTTAGTGGATGCAGAAGCAGCATGTTCCGTTAACTAGCTAGCTATGATCTGTTGATGGTACTAGCTAGCTATTTATTTATTATTTCAAACATCTGGTGGAGGAGGTGTGCCCAAAGTGACTTTTTGAGCGGGCACCTCTGGTGCTGGCCCACAGCAACCCCCCAGCACACCAAGTTCTGTGTGGAGGTTCTTCTCTCTGGTTCCCGTGCCTCCAGGCCCCGGATTTGCTGTGATTCCCCTGGATGCGGAGAACATCCCCCAGCAAAGTGTATCCAAGGCCAGATAACATCTGATCAGCTCTGTGGAGAGAGACGTCAGTCTCTTAAAGGACCCACGCCGTCCTCGCTGACCTGGGGGGTGGGGGAGGGCGCATTTGGGCCTTTTTTTGCTGCAGGCTCTGCAACTTTCCACGTGTGAAGTACCTTAGGCCCCAAATGGCATTTTTCAGTTTTGCTGAAATACAAAATTATAACAGAGAGCAGGAAAAAAAATCATCAGAAATGCTGAAAGTAAATCGAGTCAGAGGTTTTGTGCTGAAGGCCTCTTTGGGGCCCTGGACTCATTTTATTTTTAGTTCTTTAATAGGATTTATTGGGGAATGTGCAGTTCCCTTCCTTTGGCATCAAACTGGGACGGTTGGGGGGAGGCGGTGGCAGGAGCCCTGAGCAGAGGTCAGACCGCAGAGAAAGGCATGCTGGGTAAATATCTGAGTGACCCCCGGGGGCTGCTAATGACCCAATCACAGCCAGAAAGTGAACCGTTCTAATGAACAGTGGCAGCACACAACAACAGCAGCAGCAATATCCATCCATGGTAAAAATGATTAATTCCCTTGACAGGATGAATTCGTCACTAAATTATAATATTGATTGAAATGATGTCATATGTGGTGCAAGTATTTAAACTTGCACAATCAAGTCGCACACTTGTGCACATTTTGCAAATGTGTGCAAATACCAATTTACTGAGTACACTGTGTACTGATTTGCACTATTGCTCATGATTTTACATCTACTTTATTAATTTATTTACATTTTTGTTCTGGATTGTCTGTGTATGACTACAGAAATACTGCCGATACAAATTCCAGGCCAACAAAGTGAATTCTAATATACAGACACTCTCCGGGTTATGACTTTACGATCAGTAAATGTTGTTCTTTCAGCATATTATTCAATAAATTACATGAGATATTCAACACTTTATGATAAAATTGGCTATTTGTTAATGATTTTGCCCGACTGTAGGCTAATTTATTTAATTTATTAAGCATGTTCAAGGTAGGCTGTGCATGTTAGGCTATGATGTTTGTTGTATTAAAATGCATTTTCCCCTTATGATAGCTGTGTTGGGACGTAACCCCATCGTAACCCAGGGAGAGGTTGTATTTTTAATGCTACTTGAATGACTGACAAGCACACATTTCTTTTTCCATAAGATTCATGAAGGACCTTGTAACTGCAGCACCCCCCCCCCCCAGCTGCAGCAGCACGTGGTCTGGGCGCCCTGACATGAACCTGCCCTGACCCCCGGCTCACGCTCAGGGGTGCACCCTCTCCCTGGCTGTGTGGCTGATCACGGCAGCTTAATTGCCTCGATTCGCGGGGAGTTGGCCTGGTCTTGATTCTCCTTCCTCTCTTCCATGTGGCGGCATCTTCCCGCACTCTGGCTCCGTGCTGTGCCTGTCCGTTCCTCCCAGGATGATGCCTGCTGGTTAGCTGAGGCAGCGTTCGGGATAATTACATTGGCATGCTGCAGCACATGACGCCCCCCCCCCCCCCCCCAATATAAATGATTTCTAAACACCGCATTAAGCACCCACAAACAAACAGAAGACACGGCCACATGAGGGATCACCGGCGATTTGTCTTTATAGTGTTATATAGTAAGTGGTAGCACACTGGGTTCTAAAATGTGGGTTTCATGTCGTCACCATTCTTTCTTCCACCTTTCCTCAGGTCACGCAGAGAGCTTGGTCAGATAACATGGGCTGATAGCCGAGGATGTTGGCGTAGCCTGATAGCCTAGGCTCAAAGCGTAGCCCGAAAAGCCTAGCCTCATAGCTGAGGATGATAGCATAGGCTATTAGCATTGGCTGATAGCATAGCCTGATAGCACGGGCTGACAGCTGAGGCTGATAGATTGAGGCCGATAGCATAAGCTGATACCAAAACATGGTGACGTAGCCTGATAGCCTAGCCTCTAAACGGAGGATAATAGCATAGGCTAATAGCATGGGCTGACAGCGGAAGCCGATTGCCTAGCATGACAATGCAGAATTGTAACCAAGGCTGATAGCATAGGCTGATGGCACAAACTGATAGCATTTTGCTGGCAGCATAGCCAGAGAGCACAAGTTGATAGCTGCGTGTGATTGCCTAGACTGATAGCCAAGGCTGATAGCACAGGTTGGGAGTATAGGCTGATGATGGCAGAGGATGATAACTTCATTCTGAGGCTACGTCCGTACTAAAACAAATTTCACAGGAGTTTCTGAAAGAAAATAACTGCTGTTATCGCTAGCGTTGAAAAAAAATGCTCCGTGTAAAAGGCAAATGACGCAGGAATTAGAGTGGTTGTTATTGTATATATTTCTGGCATTTTTCATTTACACATTGAACCAACGCTTTTTATCATATATTTTTAGAAGTGGTGCACTTTATATCTTGTTTGTTGCACAACGTGTCATTTGCATGTTTTCTTGTCCAACCAAAATTTTTTTATAATTCTAGAAGTGGTGAAGTATATGTTTTGAATCAGTTCAACCTTGATTAATAATAAAGTTAAGTTTTTATAAATGCTTGGCTGTAACTAATCTTATAGGCCTACAACAATGTTTTTAAGGGAATGTAGGTATTTTATTTAGCAAAAGCAAAATATCATAGAAAGATTGGTTGCCGGACAGCTGTGAAATTTTTCTCCGTTGCGGACAGACGGCTAAATTGGAAGAAAATTTTTGCGGTTCTGAATGAAAACATATTAATGCGGACGGGCCCTGAAAGTGCGGTTCATTTTCTGGCAGAGGCTGTTATCAAATGAAACGGAAGCTGAGGCAGCGTTAGGAGCTTAGATGTCCTTGTAAAGCTAGAAATTAGAGACCATTACAACTCCTGCTCCTGAGTACAGCACCGGTCCCCCCTGGAACATCCCGGACTTTGGATAGCCGGGCGGCTACTTATCCTCATTCATAAGGATGCTGAGCTCATCGAATAACGCAACAGGCCGAGATTTAAACGGAGCTGAAATAAAAATCACCCTGGTTCATATCCTAACTAGTTTTATGGTTCTCGGCAGCGATTACAGATTCAGAGGCTGAATTGACTTACATTCAAGTCAAGTCAAGTCAACTGGATCTTTATTGTTACACCATCTATATACCATCCACAGCAAACAACGGCATGAAATAACATTTCCCTGAACCGCGGTGCAGTATATATACATAAACTGCAGATACTGTAAGCAAGACAAGTGCAACACATGAGGGAGGGGGAGGAAAGAAGAATAATAGGTAATAAATAAAAATAATAGAGAATATATATGCACTAACACACAGGGGGGCTAGGGGTGCCCACACAATATAACAGATGTTACTGTGGAAAACAAATATAAAGAGAAATAATAAATGGAACAATATGACAGATATGACACAGATGTAGGGAAAAGTGCAGTGTGGGCAATGTCCACTGGATAAAGTGACCAGTGCTGATGGTAAGCCAGGTTTATAATGGGGTTTATAAAGGTTTGTAAAGAGTTTAGAGTTCTAACAGCTTTGAAGAAGATGCTCAGATGCTCCTGTACTGCTCATGGGAGCTTTACTTCAAACATTTTCCGAGAGTAGAACAAAAAATGGTTGGTTCAGAGAGATCACCAATCAAATTGTAGAAGTCTGACTGGATGGAGAGGGCCAAGACATCTAACTGGTTGGTCCTGCCTCCTCTTGTTGCTTGGACCCACCTTCTCTACAATCTGATTGGTTATCTCTCTGAACCAATCATTTTTCATTCTGCTCTCAGAACATTTTTGTGTAAGTAAAACTCCTCCAGGCTCCTGTACCTTCTGCCAGATTGGGGAGGGACAGAGAGAGGGTGTAAAGGGTGGGAGGGGCCCTCCACAGTGGTGGAGGACTTGCAGATGCTGCACTCGAGGAAGATGTCTGCAGTGGAGGATAGAGGGGTCCTCATAATTTTGCGGGCACAGACGTTGTGATCCCAAACCTGACATAACGAGCTTTCCTAAACTCTCAAAATGGCTTGTCCATGAGAATCCTGTTGTTGTGGTAAAGTTGGCTGTATTTTTAATATTCAGTCTTCCAGCTGGAATATCCTTGAACAAGCAAGCCAGGCAGTTTTTAATGACAGACCTGATGTCCACAGGCAGAGATGCACACCAATCATTTTTGCATTTGAAGCCTTTGGCCATATGTGCTAAATCTTGTTAATATCTAAGAAAAGAGGCCATTTCTGCTGCGATGAGATATTGGCTCAGCAATTTGAGTTTATAGTGACTTTTACACACCCATTGGTTTTCCATATTATTTTACGGGCAAATATTAATGAATATTTGACTGTTGGCATGTATACTAACCGTTCAATAGCTGCTGGTGATTGGACGCAGTGCCAGTATTAATGAAGTTGTATAGAAACACTTAATCTGAAAAGCCCCATAGTCCATTGCTTAAACCAGACTTTACTGAATGTGTCTGTCTCATTAAGTTTTATAGTTATTAGTCAATACACAAAGACCATGTACGATAAAAAAGACTGATCATATAATATTAAGATGGGAAGACAAGTTCCCAAAAGTAAATAAATAGTAAAAAGTAAATAAATAGGCCTATGCAGGGACATAGTTAGAGATGAATGGATAGGACGGGTAAGTTTTCACTGGGGGGAGGGGGGCGATGTTAAAAAATTCATGATTTAAGCCGATAAATGCACATTAATTGGGGGGAATTAGTGCTAAAGCCCCCCTAAAACAGGCCTAATGATATTCCTGAACCTACGTAAATATTGCATGAATTGTAAAAGTAGATAAAAAGCTGATTTGAGATCAATTCATTCTATGTTGATAGTAAAAGTAGCTTAATATTGAGCAGCAAATGAAAAAGGCAAAATACTTACAAAATACATCTAACGTTAACTTGGAGGAGGGCAGAGGCTTACAGCTGACTGACTAGCTTACGACTGTGGTGCATTGAAAGTAAATCTAAGTAAATGTGGTAAAATGTACATTAGACGATATTTTACACTGGATAAACAGATTTATTTCCAGTCAGCATTGGTTTCTTAGCCTGTTTAAAATTAAAACAGTAATTTGCTTCCCCAACAAGTCTCTTTCAGTTGCTGTTTTAACATCGTCTTAACAGTTTTACTAGTGTTAGTTAAATTGTACCCCCCACGTACGACACATAGTCCATTCAGGCACCAGAACTGACTAGAACAAGCCTTTAAATTGGTCTTATATTGGTGTCCCAAGGCAGGATTTGCTAATACCTCACAGTTTGTTCTGCAGACCTGAGTCCATGACTTTAACCACCTTAAACATGGTCAAAATCAGTTTTTTTGTTCTTTATCAAAAATATCCAGGCTAATTTTCTTATTATGCTGTGTGCTATAATGTATGGTATATCAAGTCAGTCAGATTGGTCAATCTGAGTTAATTTAAAGGAATATAGAACCCAGGGTCCAACCAATCGGATGTCTTTGTCTCCCCCCCTCTAGTTGCATGGACCCACCTCCTCTACAATCTAATTGGTTATCTCTCTGAACCAATCATTTTTGTGTAAGTAAAACTTCTACGAGCTGCTGAATGCTGATAGCATTCTTGCATAGGTGCTCTTCTCTTCCAGATGAGACAGGGTCAGGTGGAGAGCGGTGGAGTTGTCAGTGGGAAGGTTTGGGCGGTTCCTGGAGGGAGTCACGTGATGC
>JAODJW010000063.1:3172756-3184041 GCA_026777045.1 Hyperopisus bebe
CTATTAGTTAAGTTCTCCCCAAACGAGCTTGATGGGCCGAATGGCCCCCTCTCGTTTGTAAATTTCTTATGTTCTTATGTTCTTAAAAATTTGGAACATTATTGGATTGGCCTGTGTAGGGGCCCAATTTTATATGCTGTCATGGTGCCAAAAATCTATAGCAGCAGCCCTGATTGGACACACCAACGTTTAGACGCGTGGCTGCTGGACGGGGAGGGATCAGAGTGATGCTTTGCTGGTAACACGTCTTCCGTGCATCACAGAGTTATCTGCCCTACTGGAGGAGGGGTAGTCCAAAATACTAATCCGCATGATGTGTCCTGACGGTTTTCCAATTAAATGCCAAGTTAAATTTATTTAATTACGTTTCCTGGTAAAATCCGTGCCTGTGTTTATTAATTAGACCGCAGTTTGCTGCTGGGTGCTTTAGAAGCGACTTAGAAATGCTCTCAGAGGAACAACAGGCACTCCCGCGATTGGGTGTGAACAGATACCCTTCCGGTGCTGAATGGTGAGCCCAGTCATTGCTGGTGAATTAGATATGGATCTTGGCCTGGACCACACAAGCAATCATTGTATAACACTGTGATTTTTGACCCTGTGGATTTTAAGAATCCTGTAGAGATTTTCACGTATTTGTTTCACAAGCATTTGGGGGCTGTAGAGATTACAGCACAATATTTAATATGGTGCATATGCATATGTCTGTTTACAATTATTTGTCATCATTTTCTTAATATATCAATAAAGAATGAAGTAATGGTCGTGCTGAATTTGAAATTGAAAATTCCCCACCGTGATTGTGTATAAATGCCAGAGTGTAAACACAGGATCCTTAGACAGACACTGCACACGTACACCTATCTGAAAAGCCACATTAGCTATACAGTATATTACAGTATATTGCCTGACAGACTGATGGGTGTTACTTGCTGCCTGATGAATCTTCTCCTTCCTTCGCCAGCAATCTGAAGTATTTCTCACTGCCTCCTGCCGTTGTTACGTTCTGGGGGCCGTAATTCACTTTAATCTCCCTCCTTCCCATCCCATAACAACGATCGCTTCCATGGCGACGGAAAGACATCGGTTGACAGCTGAAAGCTCCGCTCCCTCATTGGCCAGCCTCAGCAGTGCCTTGGCGGTCTGTGAGGGGCCCCAATAGAGTAACCGGGTCCCTAAAGGGGCCCCAGTCCCCTCACACCCCAAAAGGGGACAGCAGCACCATCCTGCAGTGGATGCAGACCTCACACATTGTCACACTGACTCAGGTCATTAACTGTCTAATGCGTCTGCAGTGCAAAAGCACTTCATTCAAAGGTTTTTCTGTTAATGCATGCCGCTAAGATGAAGTACAGTTCAGGAAGGAATGGCTCTGTTGATATTTTAGGATGAAAATGTTACCATAACCTTTTAAAAGGTTTGATAAACACAACAGGTCCTGCCAGTAGTTCTTGCTACTACAGAAGGTTGACATTTTTAAAGTCTCCAGGATGTAACAAACATACTTACACACGCACAGTTCATATATTCCTATCATTGTGGGGACTCTCCATTAAATTCTATGGACATAACCCTAATCCTAAATATGATAACCCTAAACCCCTACTCAGCCCTAACCTTAACCATAAGTAACCAAACCAAATACAAGTCTTTTGGCATTTTTAGTTTTTTGACTGCATTCACTGATCTTTGCGGGGACCAGATAAATAGTCTCCAGAATGTCAAAGTAACAGGTTTTTATTACATAGTGGGGGACATTTGGTCCCCACAATGTAATGTAAACCTAATACACACACACACAGCAATGAATTTCCCATCTCCCTCTCAAATCCCCTTACAATTGGTAGCACTAACAGAAAAGGCTTATAGAACGAGAGCAGTCATTGGCTGCTTTAGAACTGTGATGTGATTGGTCAGCAGGTTCTAACAGCTCTAAATTGTTGCGTAGCCATTTAAAAGGGTACTAATAGTAGGGAAATTAACTCAAGACCAGGCTATTTGCTGTCTGTGTGTGCAGTGTAACTGCACCAAGACAGACTTCATGAAGTTCCTTTTTCAGCTGGAATGCAGGTTTTTACTCTCTCAGTTATCAATCCTCTTCAATTAATACTTATTACAATAAGTGCTTAGGGTTTAATCTCACTGTTCACCAGCTGCCATATTACCCTCGGCCACGGTCGTAATATTCAGAGTAATTTGAGAGACAGGAATAGGGCACGACAGAGGAAATTTAACGGGGCTGTTCCCAGCTGCATGGATAGGGGGCAGTAGATGGCGGCTAGCTATCTGATTATTTCAGGGAGCATTTCTGTTCTTGGCTGGCTGTATGTATCTGTTGTGCTGGGAAAAGGCTCCTTTATAAAAGGAGGTGAAATAAAAGAAAAAAGAATTTACACTTGGGTGGAGGGTGAAGATGGACTTGCCAGTGTGTGTGAGTAGGACAGCAGAAATCGTGGTCGTGTCTGATGAAGGAATCATCTGCCACAGGTTCATATCATCGCTGGAACCCTGCTGCTGTCAACCATCGTGGATGCTGAAGAACACCAGGGTCTCAGATACTGAGACATTTACATGCTGCCGCAGTAGCACCCAATTATCTGCATCTCCAAACCGGGCTGTTGATTTGTTCAGTGCTCTCATCCAATATGTATTTGCAGTTGCGATGTTAGAAAACTGTCAAGGCAGTGCCCTATTCTTCCATATTAAACCATCTGAAACGTGATCTTCAGACATAAAAGAAATGGAAAACTTTTGTAGAATCCTAAATTCTGCTATATAACTCAACATTCTAGTATTCACATCATAGTGCTTCGCATTGTAAAATGTTCCGTACTTGCAGTTCCTCATTCTTGAATTGCGCATTCTTCATTCCGCGGAAGCATGGAGTAACTAATCGCGGTTTTCACAAGCGTAGGATCTTAGTCTGGCGGTTTTCAGTCACGCCGTTCCCCGCGTTCCCATTTTAACATGAAAATTGCACACAGATCGGCTCTGATAGGTCCAGTCTAAATCTCTCCATCAATCCACCAATTTTATTATGGTAAAGGTGATTATGACGTTAATTCTGAACGGGAGGGGGAAATGGAAGAATTAAAGTGACGGAGATAATCCTGTAAACGGATCCTAAAAACTGTCAGCTCTTCCCGGGGAGCAGCTGAGCAGTTTGATCCGACGTAAACGCAGAACCGTATGCCCTCGTGATCCGTTAAGCCAGGCGTGAAAACAAGATACTCCAGTTTCTCGTTTGAAGTAGAATTTTGACAAGCGGGTGCATTTTAGCGCCATGTGGCGGGAGCGCGGGCGCTAAAGCAGCTGTCAGCGCGTGACGGCAACGCGGGAGGCTGCGCGCTCGGACACGACGCAGCCAGATTCGCACATTGAGACGCCCCCCCTTTCCCCGCGGGCCTCAGGATGCTCGCCTAGTGAAAATAAGAATCGTGCATGCTGTCTTATTTTTTTTTAGATTAACACTGCAGTGCAGTAAAACCAGCATCACTGCTGTGGTTAATATACAGTCAAACGGGATTAAAAGAGGTAAACGAAGACGTTCCTGGATGGTTCTAAAGGCTCTGAAACTCTGCTAATTTAAATCTTATGAATGTTAATGCAGAATGACTTGCTATCTCATAAAGGGAGGATTAAACAGAGAAATGTATTAAACAGTTTCCCGTGGTTAGTGCTTAGTGGTAGATTTGGTGCTAAACCAGAACGGGGCACATGAAAGGTGGAACATATGGGTGATAAATGACCCACTTATTTCTCTGTTTAGTATTGCAAAATGTCACTATATCATTAGCGGTAAGTTTACCTGCTAGCCGAAGGTGGTTCAGCCCTGCAGAAAATGTCGAGCTACCCTTTGAAAGAAGAATAGCAGGGTCATGATTGCACATAGAAAAGGACACTGAGGTCTATGGGATTATGCATCAAAATATGCAATACGGGATTCATTTACATTTATTTATTTTGCACACACTTTTGTCCGAAGTGGCGTTGGTTAGCATGGCAGTGAGAGCTGTGAGAAGCTAAGAGGAGAGCAGATCAAACGCAAGCATTGGGAGGCCCAGGCTAATGATTTACATGGCTTATTCGGAGTGCATTTTAATCAGACTGTCAACACAGAATAACCCACAGTAATGCGTAATTAAAAGTGTCAGAGGTCATATATAACTCGGAGCACTAAAATGTAGCACAGTACTGCCGATGGCCCTAACGTGATTAGGTGACTCGCAGTGGGGGGGGGAATGATGGACCGGGCCCTTACTGGTGTGACCAAAGTGGCGCCAGCCCCCAGAGAATGGGTGGGAGCCGTTCTTCCCCTCTCCGCTGGAGCCGCCGTCTGTCCTACATCGACATCTACTCCTTTAAATTCTTAATAGACGACTGAGTGCAGAGCGGGGGGCCTCGGGGGGGGGGGGCTGCTGCCAGAGGGCCCAAAATAGCTCCCAAAATGGCTGCGCCAAATGACTTATTTATTTAGTGAAGCCGCTCTGCCGTCGACCCCCCCCACCCACCACCCCGCACTCCTGGCTGAAGAGACGGACAATGCCAACGCCATTATTTCTGCCTCTGGCTTGTTTCGTCGTTCTTGACTTTTGGTCATGTGGAAGAGGCCGCTTTCCCCCGTGTGCAGCTGGTGGGGGGGGGGGGGGGGGATGGGGCACGGCCAACATGCTCCACGGGGGTGGGAGAAGGGCTGACGGGTCGCCATCCTCGTGGCCTCCCTTAGGGGGCAGAGTGCATCAGGAGAATTAGCGTCAGCTCTGGGTCTTCCTTGGGGTAAATGTGGGGGGGGTTGTCGGAATGGCAGGCCCCAGGAGAAGCGATAAAAAGATCTGAATGCGGCCCCGGGTCGAGTTCCTGCTCTAGCGAGTGTAGGACACACCCAAGAAAATGGTCTCCGGAGTCGTCGCATGAGCAGCGCGTGACTACGTTCACCCTGCATTACTCACCGAGTCTCACACGTGCAGCACACTGGGCCGCATTTTGGAGAAGGCAGGGCTAAAAACCTGCAGGCCTCCGGGGGAAGACTCCGCCCCGTCAGGCCGGCTGCCATCCCGCCCCCACCCAGAGTCCATCGCTAAGAGATAGACTTGCTATACCTGGCAGACTGTTTATCTCTGGCCGCATGACTCATGGATAAACACATCACGGCTTGATGTCCGCGGGCCACCATTTAGGGAGTCTTGTTACGCCTCTGCTGCCTGGCGACACCCACGTAGCCCAGCACGGGAGGGGGACCTGCTCAGTTAAGCAGAAACAGGTGCTTTAACCACTACTCCACCTGCTGGCCAAACAGAGGAAGTGTGGGATGAACCTATAGGCAGGGACTCAGAAAGGGCAACTTTGTAGCACACATACCAGGCGGGTGGAATATATCTAGTCATTTCATTTTATTTAGCAGACACTTTTTTTGCAAAAGCAGGTTCAGCCAGTCCTTGGAGCAGCTGAATCGTTAAATGAGTCGGTTTTCCACACTCTGGGCCCCTAACGAGCCATTCAGGGTTAGCATCAAAGCGCACTCTCTGGAAGTTCATTAGAGGCCCACTTCATTAAGCAGGACCTGGGGCGGGAAAAACAGCCAGGTGAAACTAACAGAGAGTGGGTGCTTGTTCAGCCAGGCTGGTTTTGTTCTCCAACCGGCGCCCCCTAGCTGCCATTCGGGGTTAGCCTCAGGGACGGGCACACTGACCTCGCTGACTTGATGTCTTCATCTTCATAGGCTTTTAATGTTTTATTTGTGGTTTAAACGTTTTTGTTTGTTTTGCAGAGACAAGGATCTGGAGCCACAACTGGAAACACCAAATCATCTGGAGGACAAGGTAAGAAAGGCAGGTCTCCATGGGGCCTCACAGAATGTTGGGCCTACAGAGAGTGTCTTCCTGGGATGATGGCATGTCTCGGGTCAGAAGGTCACAGTGTCTGCTGGAGATGCTGTGACAAGAGGAACCGCTTTTCAAATAGCCTCAATAATATATTCCTCGCAAACGGGACAAAAAGTGGCTGCTCTCTGTATGGTCCATAAATACGGGGACAGAGTGTTCTAGAAGAATAGCAGCGTGTGTCGCTGCTTGCCCAGAAGTGCATTAAGGATAAAGGTCAGATCGTTTGTTTTTATCGTAAGCAGGATGGTCTTCCTGCCCATCGGGGTTGAATCCAGCTGAATCCATGGCACCTTAATCTGTTTCCCCTCAGTTAGGAGGAACAGGGCGGGCGTGTCGTGGCGCATAATGATGACATCACCATACCAGATCTGCATCTGTTTAGTCTCCATTAGCACTCAGGTTTCAGA
Organism: Hyperopisus bebe; assembly: GCA_026777045.1. Lineage (NCBI taxonomy): Eukaryota > Metazoa > Chordata > Actinopteri > Osteoglossiformes > Mormyridae > Hyperopisus > Hyperopisus bebe. The sequence goes on from JAODJW010000063.1 coordinate 3,179,046, forward strand.
GTTATTATGGTAACGAGTGAGAAATCCGCTTGTTCTCCCATGCGGGTTTGCAGACACTGTCACAGGACTGCTGCAGTGAGGGGGGACGCACGCACACACCAGAAATCCCCCCCACCATCTCTGATTCAATCTGAAATCCCAAAGGCGACTCTTGCTGATACCGACACACTCATTAGGCACGACGCGTAATGGTGTGCGTCACAGAATGGGTTTTATGTCACCTCCCGCTTATTCCTGAAGCTTTCAGAGAGATGTTTCATGGGGGGGGGGATCTGACCTTCTGTTTTCAACTCAGCCCAGCTTCTGCCACCCTTCGCCAGGACAGTCTGTGCCAAACACGTTGATCCCAGCTCTCCCAGCGGCGCTGAGCTCATGGCATGAGCTTCACCAGGGGGCGCCACCTGTGCATAGTAATGCTGCAGCTTGACAGCAATGTCGAGGGAGGGGGGCAACCCCCCGGCTGGGGGGGGGGGGGGGCAGCCAAAAAACCCCCACGCATGAAAAAGCAGCTCTTTTCTAGAAAGTGGAAACAAGCTGAAATATTGATGCGCCACATAAATAAAAGATGGTGAGGGAGGCTGCACTGTTCCCAGTGCTTAGAGAAGCACTGCATCGTAAAACGGGGGACAGAAATGCGAATTTCAGCATGCTTTAATTAGCGGGACAGTAATCTCAACAATGAATGGATGATGGATATTGATGGACTGAAGGTTCGTGTTTATTGGCTGTTTGCATATGATGAAGTTTGTCATGTAGCTGAGAGATGTACTGTATGGATGACAGACGGGTTGGATGCGTGTGCGGTGGTGGGTCACTTGACACTGGTCACATGACATTATTGCACAGAACCACCCTGCTGTTAGAAAGCTAAGAAACTGGTAAGATAAGGAGGGAAGGAGTCAAAGAGAAGGTGAGAGAACGGTCTGATCAGACAACCGGAATATGGATTGGGGAACAAATTACGATTTCCATTTGTGTAACGCTTTCAAGATTCCTGAAATGAACTTTGAGGGGCCCAAGGTGACGAGCACCAGGGGGCGCTATTCAGGGGAGCAAGCTGTTGCATTTAATTCAGAACCTGGAATACAGCAGTCAAGGGGAACATCGCTGGGAATTGGCACAATTACAATCACAGTTAATTACTTAATCCCCGTGCAAACACCTGCATTTTGAACGGTCCCCAGGCTGGTGTTCTTGTTATCGTGTTGTTTGCTGAGCAAGGACATGTCACTGCCTGAGGCAGAAGCGGTGAGATCCTGGACCAAGTCCAGAGGCTGGACGCCTCGCGCCTATGAAACGTTAAAGATGCCCATTTATGGCCTTCAGAGAACAAACACCAGGCAGAGAACGGAGACCTGGGACATAAACGGACGGCCGTCTGGGGGCCGGCGGTGGCAGGAAAGCAGCAGAGAGGATGCGATAGTCATTTATGGTGTTTTTTTGGACCGGAGCTGGCTCTTTAAATATAGTATCAATACTTGCTTTGCAACTGTGTATGTAAAATTTACAGCAGACCAGTTAGCGGGTTTTTTAAGATCCTTAAATTAGCATTATCCATAATCCCTTAACTTTGTATCCTTTTCTGAATAATTTCTATTAGTTTTGACTAAATGTGAATTAAATGTATTTGCATTTATAAATGCTCCGTTTATGTAGATGCCTCCAAGAAAGATGTCCCAGAGGACTTTGACATCGACATGGACGCCCCGGAGACCGAGAAGGCCGCCGTCGCCATCCAGTCGCAGTTCAGAAAGTTCCAGAAGAAGAAGCAGGAAACCAAGTCCTAGAGGGTGTCCAGGAGGTTTGACCTCCCACAGCTAGATGGCGCTGTGGGAGCTTCATTTTGCATGTTGAAGAACCACACGATACGGACTTAAGGGGCGGGTGGGTTGGGGATGGAAAATTGAGCAATACCCTGTGTATCACCGATGTTTGTGATGTTAAATGCATATAATGTATCGTTTGACTGCTGTATGGATATTTTGTGAGGCTCTGAATGAGCCTTTTTGTTTAGCAGTTTGCTACTGTAACATGTTCAACATTCAGTGTGGCGTACTGTGGCACTGCGGCCTCCCCTATAGGGGGCGCATTTTTAATTTTGAAAATCTTAAAACGATTTCAACCGAGGGAGGAAGAACAGAGGGAAAGAATCATTCTTTTTTTTAGATGAAAATGTGCCAGTAAGTGTACAGTGGATTTAACAGTGGATGAATGAGCTTAACACCTACGGCAATAAATAATAAGTCACAAAATCAGACTATAAATCATAAGTATAATGTGTGTGGTTTTGTGGATTGTAACTGTTTGCGGAGCGCTAGGCGTACAGCGAATTGGGCGTAAACTATGACATCGTGTACCCAACATTATCGTGTAAACATTTCTATTGCATATATTTAAACTATTTATGACAGAGTGAGTTGAATTTGAGTTCCCAGTACATTTCTGCGCTCTGTTAAAACATCCTCATTGTTAAATAAATGTTCTTCCTGTTTGATCTTCCATGTAGAATCTGTGTGATGCTTCTTTATCAAGTCTAGTTACCCTTGAGTGACAAATTACACGCTTCGCGTAAATTCCCCAAATATGTTCTTATATTTTCCAAACCCCACATTTCAATACTGTAGGGAAACATCTGAAGAAAATATGTTTCAAATACGTGAACAAGAATCAAGATAAAAATATACAGCTCTGGAAAACAGAGAGACTACAGCAGGTTTCACTCATTTCTCGATTTAGGAGTGGGCGCTTGTGTAAAATATACATTTTTTCGCAAACTGCAGCCTGTCTCTTCCCTGCTTCTCATTGATGAAGAGCTTCTTCCTTGCTGTATGGGTCTTCAGTCCTGCTTCTAGGAGCCTGATATGAACTGTCCTAGCAGTGCACTTCACACCTGCACTTAATGTTTTCCATTCATTTTGAAGGTCACTTGAGGTCATCCTGCGATTTATGAGGCAATGTTGGATAAGTTGATGTTCATCTCTGCCATTAGGAAGCTACTTGTGCCCTCAACCTGACTGGTTTTTGGTCATTCCCAGTGTCACCTGCTTCACTTTGTTCTTCTATACTGCTGTGTCACAAATTTTGAGCCTGGAAAGAGTGCAGCCTTCTGCCTGCAGAACCAGAATTAAACCAAGATTTAAAAATGTAGATTTTTTTTTACAAATATAGAGTGGGTCCCTTAATTTTTTTTCCAGAGCTGTATTTTAAATGTGAAGTCCAGTATTTAAAATGCATGGGTATAGATAAAATGTTCTGTCGGACAATCAATTTCATCCTAGAGATGTATGAAGCATGACGGCTTCAACACACGGGATCTTGAGTGCCATGGAAGGCTCGGTCAGTAGACATGGCAGCAAGATCACTGTCGTCATGGTGACAGGCATAGCGGTAGGGAAGGACCAGGCCGATACAAGGGGCATCGCTAGAAGCGTGAGTGGCATGTTTGCTGAATGCAGCGGGACCACCCAGTCTTGCTACGAAAAGCCTTTGCTCATTACTGTTATTTACTGCCGGAATGTTCTGGCTTCTCTCCCTTAATAACTCTCTTTAAAAACACTCCATTGAAGCAAAGACTCCACACTGCTGCAGAAGGCCAGCTAAGTGATGATATTATTTTTAATTTTAGGTTTGGAGGAGCTCGTCAAATAAGCGATTAGGAATTAAATACCAGCCTTGATCGAACCAGCGGAACCATTTCATTCAAACTCTTTAAGTAGCAGGAGAAATTCAGTATGAAGGGGTCCCATCTGGGCAAGTTGGGTGTTAAATAAGCTGAGGCTGGCATCTTTTCTGGCATTGGGATTCCAGTGTTTGATCTGAGGCAGTTTGATCTATACTTGTCATTGGCTCGATGGCTTGGTAATCTACCGGATTTAAGCGGCCCGGCCTGATCCCTCATTCTCACTCCTCAGGCTGTAAATCGCTCACTCATCACTGCTATTTTGAAATTAACATGATAATTCATTCGTTTCCCCTTGTTTTTGGTGAGCTGGGCAGTTGAATTTGACGGCATGGGTGTGAACAGAAAGGTATTAACGAAACACAGCGTGCACCTTTGTGAAATTCAGCAGCATTGAGGTAACCAAAAAGTCCTGAAATTGGAGGCGGCTCTGTAAAGACAGATCACAGCCACCCCGTGGGATGAAATGTTCTTTCCCAGGGTTTAATTAGAGCTGATCGTGGCCATGAGGGGGCCGAGGACGACGGTGACCGGACTGAAGATTTCCATCAGAGTCGTGTAACGTGAATGTTAGAGAGGAGGCAGCGGCCACTTTGAAAGGCACCTTCACTTTGTCACATCCACTGGGGTCTGCAGCAAAAAAAGCTGGGATGCTACCTAAAAAAGAAAACTAAAGTTAAGTCAGGCATCTGTGGGGCAGCCTGGGGTCCTTGGGGGCACATGACCCACAGGCCTGGAGGCAAATCTGGTCATTATATGTGCTGACCATGGAGACCCACAGTGCTAAAGGATAGTGAGAAAAAAGGGGGAAACGGCACCTTGATGGCCGGGGGAGCTGCAGGAATCCCACCCCATCCCTCTCAGCTTTCCTCCTGTTTCTGGCCCACATTTTTCCAGCCTCATTTCCCATGAAGATGCTATCATTCACCGGCCGCTTTGTTTTCCCACGTCCATCGCAGTAATTTTAGCTGGCAGCCAACAGCTCTCTGAGTCTCAGATCGCTTCTCACTGAGCTGCTTCTGTGAGACGCTTTAAACAACATCACAGAGCCCGTTACTGCAGATGGGAAAAGACCAGGGGACCATCTGCGTCTTAGGTTAGACAGCAGCTACACAGGGTGAAGGAACCGCCGTTCCGCAGATCAGTGTGAAATACCCGGCATTTCGCAGATCAGTCTTAAAGACCCGGCGTTCCGCAGATTAGTGTGAAGGACCCGGCGTTCCGCAGATCAGTGTGAAGGACCCGGCGTTCCTCAGATCAGTGTGAAGGACCCGGCGTTCCTCAGATCAGTGTGAAAGACCCGGCGTTCCGCAGATC
>JAODJW010000063.1:3197899-3216591 GCA_026777045.1 Hyperopisus bebe
ATGATTCCAGTAATGATTTTTGCCATAATTTTAGCAATACATTTTGTTTTACTGAATGGTGCAAGCGTCCTGAGACTGAGCACTGTATGTTGGGTCAGTTCACCATCATACAGAGTTTTGTCTTGTTTACCTTGAACCTGCAGGTTAAGCACAATTTCATCCGATCCCCAGCTGTTGCTAGCCATGCAGGTGTAGTACCCAGAATCCTCTGCTTTCACCATCCGGATGACAAAGCTACTGTTGCTATGGATACTGCGCCTTCCATCAGTGACCACAGGGGCAGGATTGCCATTGCTGAAAGAGGGCAGGTTATATTCTCATGACCATGTGCAATCATGGTGCTTATATGTGGTTTTAATGCTGAACTCTAGTTGAATAACCAGATGTTATGCCTAGAAGAGCAAGGACTGCTGACTTCCGTTTGGTGCAGATCTATCATCTGGTTGGCTGCTCGTAGTTTACAGCTCTTTCCTGTTTGTCTTCCTTCCTTGTTCTTGTTACTCCACTGCTCTTTCCTATTTTCACTTCCTGTTTCTAATATTTTTATCTGCTTCATTTTATACTACAGCTTTGTCCAATTTCCTCTCCCATTTCCTGTTACTCTGTAGCTTTCTCATGTCTATTTTTTCTGTACAGTTCTTCTTTCAGTTTGCTGTTACTTAACAACATTTCCCCGTGTGCCATTTCTGTTTCCTGTCTTCTTCCTGTCTCTCCCATGTGCCTTTCCTATTTTCTGTCTTGTTCCTGTCTTTCCTGTGCACCTTTACTGTTTCCTGACCTCTTCCCATCTTTCCCATGCCTTTCCTATTTACTGTCTTGTTCCTGTCTTTCCTATGTGTCTTTCCTGTTTCCCATCTTCTTTCTGTCTTTACTGTGTCTTTCCTGTTTCCTGTCTTCTTCCTGTCTTTCCTGTGCACCTTTCCTGTTTCCTGACTTCTTCCCATCTTTCCCATGTGCCTTTCCCGTTTACTGTCTTGTTCCTGTTTTTCCTGTTTCCTGACTTCTTCCTGTCTTTCCTCTGTGTCTTTCCTGTTCCATATCTTCTTCCTCTCTTTCCTCTGTGCCTTTCCTATTCCATATATTCTTCCTCTCTTTCCTCTGTGCCTTCCTCTTCCTTATTTTTCACTTTTCCTGTTCCCTGTCAGTCTATATTTTCATCCTGTTTGCCTCTTCTGTTGCTTCTCTTGTTCCCTTTACTGTACAGCTATCACCTGTTTCCTTTCCTTCGCCTTTTCCCGTTTCCAATTAATGAATAGCGTTTCCTGTTTGCCTTTCTTGTTATTTCCTGTCGAATCTGGGTTACCTGTCCTTCACCCATTTGACGGTGGGGGATGGGTCCCCGACTGCCCTGCACGGTAAGATTATGTCCCTCATCCAGGGTGTTGTGACAGTGCCGCTGAATGTCAAGATCCTGGCAGGAGCTGGAGAATGAGAACAGTTCATGTCATGTGTCTTAAGACTTAAGACTGTGTGTCTTAAGAGAACTGGGTGCGGCTGAAGGTTCATCTGTGATTTCGCGCGAGCGAACCATTGGCCGTGTACCTTTGGGTAGCGGCTCCACTGTGATGATGGCGCTGGCATTGCCCCGACCTGCCTCTGTGGCCGCCACCACCCAGATACTGTATTGTCGGTTCTGGACCAAGTTTGGGATGCGGTAGAAGAAGACATCCGGTGAAGCTTCGAACTCACTCATGACCTGTGGAACGTCGGAGCAGTGCGAGGCCATGAGGACGGGCACGAGACACTTCAGCAAGAGACGGAAGCGAGGCGATGTGGCCCCTCTTGTCCTGTACCTTAGGGTAAGGGTTGGAGCAGAATACGGTGTACTTCCTGATGACCCCATTCAGCTTCAGTGGCGGCAGCCAGGAGACGAACACTACGGTGCTGCCTGCGGCCGCGGCTTTTACCCCGCCTGGTGGCCCAGGGACTGGAGACAAGACAGGAAGTGAGGTGGGGGCAACGAAAAAGGGACTGACAATAATCTCATACGTGTGATACATGTTGACGTACAGGCAGTCCCCGGGTTAAGAATGCCTTACGTACAAAACAACTCGTACTTACAAACGGACTGCCATAAGGCCTACTATAGTGAACACACGCACTACTTTGTGATGCTGGTGAAAACATTGTGCGCCTTCAGCAGCTCGCTGGCTCAAGGTACTCATATATTACTGTATGTACTGTATGTAAGTACTCATACAGCACTGTATGTAGTTTTTTTATTACTGTATAATTAATATGGAGTTTATTATCACTGTTCCGACTTACCTACAAATTTGACTTAAAGACAGACTTAGGGAACCGATCTTGTTGTCAGAGATGCCACCTATCTGAGCTCCATTCCCCGCCCCACGTTGCCCGCCCCCGTACCATCTTCTCTGGTGCGGATGAAGATCTGCTGGCTGCGAGCGCCGTCACCGGCACGCGTGAAAGCCAGCACCTGCACGCTGTAGTTGGTGTACTTCTCCAGGCCGTCCAGCTCTAGCGACGGCTGCATTGTGGTCACGTTCCAGATTTCGCCAAGCTCTGGTGGGGACCGGCGAAAGGTCAAAGGTTAGTATAATGTGAGTTTGCATGCAGATATAATATCCTGTATCCAAGGGAGATTAACTGATGGGATAGGACGTCAACTCCAAGACACATATGAAATGTAACAGAAGCGCAAGGCATGCACAGCCAAGAGCTCTGTGATTTTATCGGTATCATGCACGTGGTGCTGCGGGACCATCCTTATGTGTGGAATAAGCTGTCTTGAATGAGCTCTACATTGCCACCTGGTGGCAGATTGGAATATAAGCAGGCTGCCCAAGTCATATCCATAACCACATGCAGCGAAACAGAAACTGGACGATGTGGCACGGATAGGCACAGCTGTCATTCCTCTGTTTGGACACACTAGCCACGGAACCTTGCCTGTTTAAAATGGTCTTTGAATATTTCATTAGTGGGTCAGCCTGTCAGACTGTGACAGCAAACAGGAGCATCTGTGAAATCGGTGTGACAGATTTGGGGGTCAAAGGTCACGGCATGTCAAAAGTAATAACAGTGACCCTGTGGATAAGCCCAACAGAGACAAGCCTCTATGAACCTCTATGGACTGGGGGTTATGCTACAGAATCAGATGTGAAAATAATCCTGAATCCATGCTCACACAGATACTGGGGGTAATGATCTGTATCTCTACTCTGTTTTAATCTGGCTCCCACCCAGCAGAGAGCAGTGTGGTTAACTGACTAAGGTCAAAGGTTAAGACTATGCTTTCCTGCTGTGGGTTATGAATGTTAACTAGCTTTGCTGAGAATGTCAACGCAGTTTCCGTAGGGATCATGAGACCCTCTAGACAAGGCCGGCTGCCCATCAGCCATGTTATTATACCAGCCCTACTGTGAGAGTCCCCCACAGTGGGGGGGCGGGGGCCGAAAAGAAGAAGGAATGGGGAATGCTGGCTTATTAGGATACAGGGAAGTGCTCAACACCACACAGCAGTAAATACAGACACAGAAGGGGACTTTGATAGAGGAGAAAACAAACAGAAACATGAGCAGGGATGTCGTGGACGTGAACTGAGAACAAGGGCAGGGATACAGGGACACTGGCCCCAGCTAAGAACTGATTGTCTCCCAGTTGAAAGCTGATTGGCTCCTGGAAGCTCCCTCCCCTGTCGCTCACTGATTTTAAACCTCGATTGCTAAAGATAAGGTTGGCCACATATTTTGAATTATGTCCCCCACTTTAAAAAATCCTAGGATGAACCCGGAACGAGGGACAGACAGAACTAATCAGTCACCTGATCAAATGATCTCCGTCGCCATCACTATGATGTTAAATACTCATAGAATTGGAGAGGATGGGTAAATGCATCTATAGCCATTGGCTGACAGAGGCTGGGGGCTGTACCTCCGTCAGGCAGGTTGGCCCAGTAGATGACGCGGAAACCTTGGAGGACGCCATTGAGGGCGTCCTTGCCGGGCGTCTGCCAGGACAGTGAGATGCTCTCAGCTGATGTGGCGGTGGCCTGGACGTTTTCAGGCGGCCGACTGGGCACTAAGGAGGGAAATAGAAGACTGTAAAAAAGTGGAATTCCCAAGGTGTCCACTAGGTGGAGATCGTGTACCTTTCCCGTACTAAAAATGGTAACGGAGATCAATGGGACTATGGAGTTAAATGTGAACCCTAAGAACTAACTGCATGAAAATCACAGGATTTTGTATCACAGTTTCACAACTGGGCAGAATATGAAATTTTAATATTTATCAGTCTTGTCAAACTTGCTTTCTGCTTTCATTATTTTACTGAAAAGATCTGATATTTGATAACATTGTTCGGAGTCTATCAGTCCTCTTAATCAATGTAGTAAATATCCAAAGCAAGGAAGCAAAGTTATAAACAGCAAGGAATTAAACTAAAAATATCATTTGCTTGTGGAGAACCTCACGGGTTTAGGGAGAGTATATTGGTTAAGATTAGGACTGTCAAACTCAGTCCAGTTTAACCACAGATGCTTCAGTATTTTTTGCAGTTCTGTCCTACTGTCACTAGAGGGTGCTGTTACTCACCATCCTCCAGTGTGGTGATCACCACCTCTTGGGATGACGGTCCCATGCCTGCACTGTTTCCGGCCTGCACCACCACTCCATAGCGGGTGAACTTCCTTAGACCATCCAGCAGAAGCGTTTCGCCATCTCCCGTCGTCTCTGTGGTGACCACGTTGAACTGATGGCTGCCAGCCATGCTGTGCTCGCGATAGCCCACCTGGTAGCCGCGGATCACGCCATTTTGCAGGTGCTTCTTGGGTGCCTGGAGGGATTCAGACACTATGGTAATAGACCCAGAGCCTCTCCCCACTTAAAGAATGTCAACTGATACCATTTGAATCACCCCTTACTGACAGAATTTAGAGAGAGGTGATGTCAACAGGACAAAGAAACTGCATGGCCAGTGTAGGCAGGTCAGCATGACATGGGGTGGTCTCCATCCTGACCAGGCATGCGACTACCCCATACTGATCTGGCATAAGACCACCCCATCCTGACCTGGTGTATGACCGCCCCATTCTGACCTGGCATAACACCACCCCATCCTGACCTGGCATGAGACCGCCCCAAGGACCGCTCCATACTGACATGGCATGACACCGCCCCATACTGACCTGGCATAAGACCACCCCATCCTGACCTGGCATATGACTGCCCCATCCTGACCTTGCATGAGATTGCCCCATCCTGACCTGGCATGAGACTACCCCATACTGGCCTGCCATGAGACCACTCCATACTGACCTGGCATGAGACCACCCCATACTGATCTGGTGTATGACCAACCCATCTTGACCTGGCATGAGACCATCCCATCCTGACCTGGCATGAGACCGCGCCATACTAACCTGACATGAGACCTACTACACCTGAATCAATTCATGAGTTGAGCACGCAGGTCAAGAGGCCTCACCATACCTTCCAGGTGACTCTGATGCTCTGGGATGTGATGGCCTCAAGCTGGACATCCTGTGGAGAACCATCTGGGGCTAAAGAGGAGATAAGTCCCAACATTAGTCAGTCAAGGAAGCAGCAGATCAGTTCCACCTTAAAGGACCAAGATTCGTGGCCACATGAGATGCTACCTGCTTCATCAGTGGTGACAGTGAGCTCATTGCTGGCCTCGCTTTTGCCAATGTGGTTCTTGGCAAACATGCGGATGTTGTAGGTGGACGACGGGTGGAGATCGATGATGGTGGCCTGGTTCAGCTGTGGGGAGACGTCCTTGGTCTTCTGGGCAGTTTCCCAGGTGGCTTTAGGTAGAGTATGGTTAAGGATCATACAAGGGTGAAGTGCAGTAGAGGAGGTGAAGCTGAAAAGCAATAGGCCTCACTCATTGGCTTAAAAACTTTCCAGTCTCCCTAGCAACCATACCTGACTTGTTCTTGCACTCAATGTCATAGCCAGTGATTGGGCTGTTGCCGTCAAAGCCCATAGTCCAACGGAGGGCAATGATTCGATCCCGCACCTCCCGGATCTCCACCTCAGGAGGGTCAGGGGGTTCTGGGGTGGAAGAGGTTGGGAGGTTGTTCGATATTAAACATAGACCCATGATTATTATCCCCTCTGGGACACTTTGACTGTAACACCATGACCCCATAAACTACAAGGCCTAGTCTTTTAGTCTTACAGTCATCAGAAGTGCATCTCAGAGCATCCCGTTACCTTGGACCGTCAGCTGAATGATGCCTCTGTCTTCACCATACGTGTTGATCGCATGGCAGGAAAAAAACCCAGAGTCTTCCCTGACTGTAGGTAAAATCTGGAACGGAGAGACACATGAGGGCTGGGGTCATACTGGAGCAAATAAGGATAACTGAACCTCATTTTACCATGTTTATTGATCATAGACAGCAGGGGGAGCCAACACCAGACGGCCAAGCCCACAAGCAGAAGCAGACCCAGCTTTCAACAAGCATTACTCAAGATGCCCTGTCCACTTGGCTAACTGAAGAGCTCAAGACTTGGAATCTCCAGAGCCTAGTTGGGCAGCCCTCCAGCACATTGCAGGACCAGCTATTGCAGGTGTACTCCCCCTCATCGGTATCCTTCTGCACGTCGGACAATTCATACATCTTAGATAGATCCATCGTAGTGGGAATATGGAACAGAAAACATGGCATCCAACACTGGAACCTGGCTCCAGCAGGATGGAGGGCTCCCTCCTATGAAAGACAGCAGTACCTGCAGGGTGGAAATGACTTCGTCGGCTGTCTCCTTGACAGAGATCACGTAGCGGCTGGTTTCAGGGTTGATGATGCGGTCCTCCTTCTCCCAGCGGACCATGATGGGCTTCTCACCGTGAGCTGTGCAGCTCATCTCCTTCTTTTGGCCCTGTGTTGCCAGAGTTGTGTTGGGGTACGATGTAATCATGGCTGGGACTGGAGGGGGAGGGGAGGGTTACTATGATGAGACACAGTGCCAGAGAGAAACAAACTGTTCATACAGGAAGTGCTCAGCAGGTATAACGTGTCCACACAGGAAGTGTCAGAAAGAAAAACAGGAAGTGCAGGAAGGAATACAGAAAATGCCAGGCAAGAACAAACTGTCCACACAGGAAGTGCCCAGCAGGAACAAACTGTCCACACAGGAAGTGCCCAGCAGGAACAAACTGTCCACACAGGAAGTGCCCAGCAGGAACAAACTGTCCACAAAGGAAGTTTCAGGAAGGTATTCAAGATATGCAAGAAGGAATACAGGAAATGCCAGACAAAAACAAACAGTCCACACAGAAAGTATAATAACAATAGATACTTTGTTGATCCCTGTGAAGAAATTCTCTTTATGTCTCCCTCAACTTGCAACTGTAGGTGAGAGCAAGCTGACTGTGAAGGGCAGCCACCCATTGCAGCACCCAGGGAGCTGAGGGCTAAGGGCTTTGCTCAAGGGCCCACAGATGTGCCGAGGCCGAACCGGTGACCTTCCAGTCACAGGCACAGAAGCTTAGCCCGCTGAGCCTATCAGGCAAGAACAAACTATCTACATTAGAAATGCCTGATAGAAACAGACTGTTCAGGAAGTGCCAGAAAGGAAAAGAGGAATCGCCAGGAAGGAATACAGGAAATGCCAGAAAGGAAAAGAGGAAGCGCCAGGAAGGAATACAGGAAATACCAGAAAGGAAAAGAGGAAGCGCCAGGAAGGAATATAGGAAATGCCAGGAAGGAAAAGAGGAAGCGCCAGGGAGGAATACAGGACATGGCAGAAAGCAATAGAGGAAGTTCCAGGAAGGAATACAGGAAATGCCAGTAAGGAATACAGAAAGTGCCAGGTACTGCCCATACAGAAAGTGCCCATCAGATACATACTGTCCAAATAAAGGAAGCACACTTTCTAGACTGTGTGCAACAGAAGAGAAAGGTTAAATTCATGCTTCACAGTCCCATGCAATAAGAGTGACATAGACACATATATACCTGAGAATAACTGGAGCATTCACAGTAACATACACATGCTGAGTTATGGAGGTACGGGAAAATGGGGCATGAAAACTCTGAACACACACACAGTGTAACCAGTTAGGTCTCACTCTCAGGCCTGTCTGATGATTGGCTCAGAACATATCACTACATGAGCCCCACCCCCTCTTATACTGAACCAATCAATGCATCGCACCTGAATGTGAATGATGAGTTATTTGCGCCCCCCAACCCCGCTGGCCACTCCTTACTTTTCACGTTGAGGTACATGGACTTGCTGACGTCGGCTCCCACGTCGTTGCTGACCTTGCACAGGTAGTAGCCGCTGTCCTCTTCCAAGACATGCTTGATGAGCAACGAGCCATTAGCTAGCAGCTGGATCCGGAAGCCAGAGTTCATTGCGATGGGCAGGAACTGGGGCACGCCCGCACCTGGAGGGGTGTGGGTGGGGGGTACAAGCCAATCAAGTGAAGATGGAACCCAGAACCAGTTCTTTACAAAACATCAGGACAGACTCAGATCAGTACCAACCACTATGACTTTTGGATTGGGATTTGACTCTTGTTTGATATTTTTCGCAGTGCTGCTGAAAATCCCTCTAATATTTGACACAAGAACAGATTGTTACTTTAATACAATGTCTTTGGATAAAATGCTTTAATACAATAAGGTTATATGCAAGGTTAAACTTTATGAACTTATACAATGGCCAACTGGTACTAACAAGCTGGACTGTAACTTACACTGACAGGCAAATTAAAAATAAAGACATTATCAGAATAGTAATATATTGTAAAGTTTATATGTCTTTTTTCAGTTCAATGGTGTTATACAGTGATTTCTTACACTTAAGTATTTGTTTGTGAGCAAGTAGTTGGTAGTAGGTAGCGATTAGCAGGTAGTGCACAGCCAATAGCGGGTAGCATGTAGCGAGTAGCATATCATGCAGAGTGAGTAAGAAGTAGCAGGTTGTGTATCGTGAATAGCGGGTAGCAAGTAGCGGGTAGCAGATGGCAGGCAGTGAGTGGCATGTAGTAGGTAGCCTATAGCAAGTAGCAGGTAGTGAATAGTGGGTAGCAGGTCGTGTGTACCGGGCAGCAGGAGGCAGACCATCGTGCTGAACACATAAGCAACCCATATAATGAACAGCACTGGGGCACCGGGGGAGCTGAGGGTGGCTCACACTGTACAGATGCTTGCAGAGGCTCACCTTTGGAGTGCTTCCACACGATGGTGGGCAAGGGGTAGCCCTCAGCTGAGCAGTTCAGCGTCACAGCCTTGCCGTAAATGCCATCTTGGTCGCGGGGCTGCACGACGAACCTAGGGGGAACTGCACAGGAAAGGAAAATGCCAGTCAGCGACGCCGAGTACTGCAAGTCACCAGCTCCGCCCCAAATGGGCAGCCCCACAGCTGGCACCCCCCACCTCACCCCTGACAATAAGCTGGCTCTGGTGCTCCACTGCCGCCGCCTCGTTGCGGGCGATGCAGGTGTAGTTGCCGTTGTGCACGAGCGAGAGGTTAGAGATGCGCAACGAGCTGGTGAAATCGATGTTGTCGATGGTGACGCCCAGGCTGGCTGGGATTGGCCGGCCATCCTTCTGCCAGGTGATGAAGATGGGCAGGTCGCCGGACACCACCACGCAGGGGATGAAGACCCGCTGGCCAATGGAGAAGCGTGGGAACTCGAAGGGCTGGATGAAGGGGGGCACTTGGAGGAAATGAGAAAATAAAGACATAAACATCTGGCCTGACCTTTCTTCAGGCTGAACTAACATTTAAAGCATTTATATAACCAACAGTGAAAAGAAACATGAACGTGACAATGCTGTTAAAAATGCTTTTCAAGAAATAGTTCACCTTGAATAACAACCCTTTCAACACCCAATTCAGTTCTTAATGAAGTTTCCTAAGCTGGGACAAAATTACAATATAAATGTTACTACTAAACTATGTCAGTGTTACTAGGCAGATCTACAAGAATGTAGGTGGAGTGAGAGGACAAAGGATCCAGAGATGTCCTCCTTTTCCCTTTCCTAAAGATCTTCCTCCAATGAAAGTAAAAAAAGTAGGCCAATGACATGAGAAAGGTCGAGAAGACCACGCCCCTTTGAGACTCAAACATGCACGCTCCTGATGCTACCTTTCCACCATCTAACTATACCTTTGCCGTCCCCCAGATAGGACCCAGAGTGAAAGACCTTAGTATTTGAGCTTGATATGCTCAGGGTTGGGGCCTTGTCTTTGATTTCATGTACCTTAGGGGTGGGGTCTTATCTTTGATCTTAGTATGATCAGGTTTGGGTTCTTAACTTTGAGCTTAACAAATCAAAGGGTATGGATCTTTGACCTTAAAGTACAGGAGGAATAGGGGCCAAATTTTGACCTTGACACTCCCAGGGTTGATGCATGACCTTTGACTTTGGCATAATCAGGGACAGGTCCTTACTTTTGACATTCCCAGTGGTAGAACATTACCTTTCACCTTGGCATTCTGAGTGGTAAAATGTTACCTTTGACCTTGACATTCTTAGTTGTAGAGCTTTGCCTCTAACCTTAGTATACCCAGGGGGCGGAGCCTTACCTTTGATCTTGACATGCACGCTTTGGCTGGTGGACAGTTGGGGCTGGACCAACACATTGCAGGTGTATTCCCCCTCATCGGTATCCTTCTGCACGTCAGACAGCTTCAGCGTGCCATTGTTCTCAAAAGCCCGCTGCCGGTGGTTGAAGGGCAGCAGGTTGGAGTTCTTGTACCACTTGATGGAGTAGTACGGGTAGCCAATGACACGGCAGTGAATGTAGGTGTCCCGCCCAGCTATGGCTGTGAGGTTCTTCATTGGACGGATGCTGGCTGGGCCTTCAGAAGGGGTACAGGAGAACAGGCACTCTTTTTTAAGAAACTTTTGAGGACAACATGGAATAAGAACCAAGAATCATGGGGATGCGGAGGGTGTGGCCACATTTACCAAAAGACTTTTCATTGGACCTTGATTCTGAAAACAAAGAACAAATGCTTAAATAATAAACATATGAGCAAGAGTAGAGAACACTTCCTCAGTGTTGCTATATCAAAGCGATCCAGACAGCAAAACAGGAACCTGGTCGCATTCAGATGAGACACAAGCCAGAGGAGATTCCAGCTTAGCCATGTGATAAATTACTAGCACCCCAGCAGCAAAAAAATAAACATAAACGGGATATGATAAAAATCACACACGTGACGGAAATCGCCTCTTACATGAGCGATAACCTGTCCGCCGTGAGATAACGCCTCCCTCACAGTAACCTCGACTACGGTATCTACAGCAAGGTCAAGCCACTTGGAAGAAGACAGGTGTCAGGGGGAAGATGATAGGGGGCAGGGACAGAGAGAAGCAGGGATGTGGCTCGGGTTCGAATCGGGAAAAACACGCTAGGGAACAGACAAATACACACAGGCACAGACACACAGAGACATATGTCTGTGTACTGATCACAGTGCGAATATGGAACGCAACATAGTGTCATCCGACAGACGCAAATAATGATAAAGAATGAGGTACAACTGTGAGTAAGTAGAACCAGCTGAAGGATTTGGCACCAACCCACAAAACTAGACTGCAGACCGTTAAAGGGGAACAACAGACTGGTGTACTTCACTTAGGAGTATTCTCAGATCAGATCAACTGGTCTGCCATGATTAGCACTAGCACTAAGGAGTACTGTCTAGTACTAACAGTAGGTGGCGTGGTCATTAAGGAGATACACATCATGGGTTCAAGTCCCAAGAGGAGTTCTAAGGTTGTAGACTATATAATGCAGCATAATGATTATCTACATTGAATGAGTGCCACATAGTGGAGGAAAATGGAAACAAACACAGCACCCACAAGACTAAACGCTCTGTGTATTTACTGGCGGAGTTGTGGCATCGTAGACATCTGCTATCTGGGGAATGAGGGGATGTGAGGTGATGCCACAAGAGTGGGATGTCAAGCTAGGCGTGGGAGGCACATCCACGGGAGCCACCAAATGGGACAAATGCAGAAGAATGGAGGGGGGATGCACAGGGAGTGGGGGGGGGGTCCCTGAGTGCTGGCCAGCAGGGATGATGCAGCATGCGTCTTGGAGGAGCTGATCTGACAAGCACCTCTTACGTTTATTCGAGCCTGGTAGGTGACCACTCCCGCCGAGTTGTTGCAGGTGCAGCGGTAGACGCCGCCGTCGCGCACTTGGGCCTGGGAGATGTTCAGATAGCTCAGCACGTGGCCCTCGGTGGTGACAGACTGGCCCACGCGGCGGCCGCCATCCCGTGCCACAGGCTCGTCATCGAGGGTCCAGGTGACAGTGGGCAGTGGGGTTCCCTTCACGAGGCACACCAGGGATACAGACTCGCTGGGACTCACAACCTTCTCACTGAAGGAAGAGAGGATCTTTGGGGTGCCATCTGTGGGGGGGGGGCAAGGGGGGTAATCAGAAACAGTGTGGTGAGGTTGGAGCTCCTGGCAGATATCTCAGTCTGATCCACAGGCACAGACCTCACTCTAGAACATTCCCCGACCTAAGTCGGACTCGCACCCAGTAGATCCTAGAAACAAGGCCCCCCACCTTCTAGAACCACCTGCACAAAGTCCTGGGCGGACATCTTGGCTTTCCTGGCAAAACACTGGTAGGCGCCCCCGTCGCTCTTGCTCATAGCCTCCACCACCAGGGTCTCACGGTTGTCTCCAGTGATGCGCACGCCGCTGCCTGGGTGGACTACCTCGCCGTTACGGTACCAGGAGATCTCATAGTCATCGGAGCCGCTCACTGTGCAAGACAGTGACACCTGGCTGCCCACACTGCCCTTCACTTTGCGTGGACTCACAACGGCCTTCAATGGCTCTGTGGAGGACACAACCAATCAGCCACTCCACAAGGTGGTGCTCTACAAAAACACCTAGAGATGCTATATGCTTCAGGGGCTCTGTCTAAATGTTTGACCCTGTAACAAACTGTAGATGTTCTAATATGCATGTGGCAAGATGGAGAGTCAGCTAATTGACTTACGAGTGACCGACAACCGGCCAGCGACCTCAGCATTGCCGTAGCTGTTCCAGACCTCACACACGTAGCTACCGGCATCACCGGGCTGAGCACTCTCAATCAGGAGGCCGGTCACGCCTTGCCGGAAGCGACTGTCCGGTTCCAGTGGCCTGCCATCTTTCAGCCAGCGGTACTTGGGTGCAGGGTGACCTAGTGCCTTGCAGGGAAGCTCCACCCGATGGGAGGCCATCACCTCACGCTGCTCAAAGCCGTCCAGGATCATCGGTTCAGAGTTCGTTGGATCTTCGGGGACAGAGACAAAAGAAAAGGATCGTCATGACCAGACAGGTGGGCGGATCAACGCTCGAGGGAAGGCGAAACCTCACCTGACACAAAAAGACGCGCGCTGTTGCTTTGCCGGGTCTCGCCTGTGTAGCGATGGCGTGTGACGCAGCGGTAGTTATACAAGCCATCCTCATTCTGCACGTCTAAAATGTACAAGGCCCCAGTGGAGGTGATGAGAAATCTAGATCCTGCAATTAAGAAAACAAGGGAGCAGAAGGATCAACGTAATCATCTGAACCAAGTTGACCGGTTTCAAATAAGTAGCACAATGCAAAGTCAAAACAGATCTCCCAGACTTATCTGGTCTCCAGGATCTAAGAGACAAGGTAAGCAAATAGCATTATACTTGTTTCCTGCATGAAACAAGGACCAGGAAGTGTTCAAGAGTGAAGGTAAATGAGAGCTGATGAACGTTAGCACCTATTCTCGGTTTCTCATATGGACAGCAAGTTCTGGCAGGGTGCTCTGTTTGTCTTTCATTGTAAATAAAGCCAGGATTTTGTTCTTCCTTATGTAGGTCACGCGCCTCAACCAGACTTGTTATCATACACCTCTAAATAATTCAACATCTGAAAATCAATTTCTACATTACTGCAATTTTTTTCAGAGTACCTCTGTGATCACCCGCAAAGATGGAGGGTGGTGGCGGCGGTGGATCAATAAAAATAATTTTTGAATCAGCTGAAATACATTATTGATAGTGCTTCTCTTTGAAGAGGACCTACAGAGAGCTGGGTGTTTCTTGTCTTGGAGGGAAATTCAAACACACCCCATAACTGCACAGGTATGAAGATCACGGAAAATTGACCAGATGCTCTTTCACAGCCTCACAGAATGTCGAGTCTGTTTACCAGAAACCCCAACATATGCTCACCTCAAGTTGAATGTGAAGATATTTAACATAATCACCCATATACTTAAATGCAGTAAATCCTCAGAGTGGCAGACTCTATCAGGAATTACTCTATCGGGTTAGTATACATGACTCTACCCAAAAGAGCTTGTAGGTGAGCTTGTAGGGCAAAGCCGGAACCTGATAACACCTTGCTTTTCCATAACAGAGAGAATTACCATCCCCTAAGAGCCCCGTTTGTAGTCATGGCCCTGTGATGCTGCACACGGACGCATTTTGCACTCCAGTGTGATACCATTTGGTCTGTGTGATGCTCCAGAGACAGTTTGCTGAACCCTGGTGGGATTTTTCACTCCTGGAGCTGAATAGTTGGTCATTTTTGTTTCATTTTTAAGGTATGGCTGCAAAATATAACACAACGAGGGGGTCCACAGTGCTAGGGAACAAGGGGGGAGAGTAGAATTCAGGATGTCTCTGACGCATCTGGCCTGCCTCTCTTTGAGAAGCATCTTGCAGGTATGACCACAAATAAGACAGTGGACTGACCCAGCGGTCAGCAGTATAGTCAGAGGCCAAGCCAGCAAAGACATTTAACGGGGCCATTTACAAGGCATCGCAAAGGTTTCTGAACAAAAGTAACACATAGATACTGTTCATAATTTAGTAAGCTGTTTTTACCACATTACCCAAACTCTTTGCTCTCTATATATCATGTACAAGTAATATGATCTCAATTGCTTTCTTTTTTATACCCCAAAGGACACTTAAATATAACATGACAATATAACATAGTTTAAAGTATGCATTGAATAATTACATTTATTTATTGTATAAAACCACAAAAATAAACTGACAGAACTAAAACTGAGAATATATCACTGAGTTGCCTTCGGAATGTGTCCCAGAATTTTCTGTGTGTTGGGAGAATGCAGGGGGGGGGGGGGGGGGTCCAGCTTGTGGTCCAGCCTGCAAAAATAGAATATAGCACGCCCCTCTTCCAAGAGGTGCCCTGAGTGAGTGAAGAGAGGAAAAGGAAAACAGAGGGATGGAGGTGAGAGTGGAGTGTATTCCTGTGAAGGATGACCTAGTTAAAGGCACGGGGTGAAGGTCTAATTCCCTGAAAGGCTTATGGCCTGAGGTGTAAATGGAGCACATTGTGATAGGTAAGCACAGACAGGAGGGGAGGGTGATCTGTGTGCATGTGTGTGTAACAGAGACAAGACCCAAGTCCCAATGCACTCTGGGAAATCACCTTTAGGAGCTTATACAGTACAGGCCACAGGGGCACTGGCCCCAGCTGAAAGCTGATTGGCCCCCAGAGTGACCTCTCCTTTGTCATTCAAAACTTATCATTCACTAATGATAAAGTTGACCCCTCTTTATGAACGATGACCCCTGTTATGCCCTCAATGTTAAACAATCCTAGATTCGACCCTGACTACAAGCCTGAAATGGAGAAACTATTTTCAAATGATGTTCTGACACCAAACCACCAGCTATCGCTCTCGACCTCCTGATGGCTCCAGGTGACAGAATGCTTCCTATGAATCCTGAGCCAACGAGCCCCTAATTGACAGAGAAGGACGTGCGTCCCCCTGCCACCGTCCATCTGTGTCATTACCGCCGCCTTTGAAAATGCCAAGTCATCTCCGGCACTTTCTGGGAAAAAGTCTGAAGGCACAAACCCCTCCCACCCCTCCCCGCTGCCGCATGGCTCCAACGTCCCCACTAACTCACCTAATGGGGAGTGACCCCCACCCTGGGATGATTCTAGGACTTTTTAAGGTGAAAGGCAAAAGACGGGCCATAATTTATATAGAGGGGTCAACCATATCATGAGTGGTCCTCCCCCCTATATACACCCCCCTCAAAGAAAAAGGCCCACTTTCATTAAAATGCTTGGGCTGTTCTGCATGGGAGTGCATGCCCATCCCAACACACTCACTACGTATTGGCGCATTCCTGCCTCCCGCGTTCCACCCCTGTGACCCTTGCACTAACTATTACTCATTTGACCTTTTCTCCTAACTAACATCAAGATAGGATGGAGAGCAGGATAAAGGACTCTTGGCTCCAACGCCTCCTCCGGCGATGATCTCCATGTGACGCAGATGGAGTAATGCCAGGGATTTGGTTACACTCCTTCAATGCACATCAGAACACTGAGCATCCCCTGCAGGTGCATAATGATACATAACGATACAAAGCGCTTGACCAAAACGTTGAAGACCATGTGTGATTTGTGATTTGAAGGGATCCAGCTCAACCATCCCCCTCAAAGGTACAGCAACGGGACCAGAACAACCAGAAGCTTCAGTTCTTGCTTCTGTTCCTGATCACTGTGCCCCCTACACAAAGAGCCAGATGCATTGTGGGTAAGGCCTGTTCCCTGTAGATTGGGAGCCACATGTGTGGTGGGAAGCAGCTGTGGAACCCTTATACTAGCCATGTACCTTGAGCTACTCCAGGTAAATGCTCAGCTGCATGATTAACCTTAACACTGCCTCAAAAGCTTAACAGCAGTTACCACGATGTGTTCATACCCTGCATCGACCTCAATGTGACCTTGAGGAGGCCTTCCCACAATTCACTGCAGTGACCTACTCCTGATTCCTGTATTGAGAACACTGTGCTGCATTGTTTTGAAGGACTCCTAGGGGATTTGTTGTCGCATTGCCACAGCTCAGACACTGGCCACACAGGGGCGCTGTAGAGGTCAGATGGAATTCTACAGACACAGTGATGTTATAACTGAGACGATGTGGTGAGGGAGGTGGGAGTCCGGCAGGTGTCTGCACTACACTGATCGGCTTGTTAATGTGGCTTCCCCCCTCTGAGTGTAGCTAAACCCTGTAAGTCACTGTAAGTCACTGTAAGTCACTGCGTTCCTGGCCTGTTGTCCATGGCGATGATTCAGCAGGGGCCACTAGATGACACGCTTCCTCAAACACCTTATTACCGTCATTATGAGCGCAGGAGCACCGGCTGTGGTGGCGTCTAGGGGCCGTGTTCCCCTCCCGCCATCTCGTTAAGCCGCGTGGCAGCGTTCGTTAGCTGCAGATTTAACAAGAGGGCGTGTGTGAGGGCTCACGGGAAACTGATGGAGGAGCAAACAAAAACGAGGTGCAACAGACGAGACCAACGATGCAAGCAGACCAGCCGGCTCCTTGAGTTCTCTGATCCGATCTCGATGGAGCTCGAAGGGGAACATTACGCAGTGCACATGGAGAAATGCACGCTATACTTTGTACCTCTGCGTATAAATCACACTTTATTTCCGTAGCAGATATCATTCACAAAAAGCTACAATGTTGCAAGGGCTTTCAGTTTATACATGTTAAATGTTTGTTTAGATTTTGTTAAAAGGTCCAGCAGCTGTGTATACATACACACCTTGAGATGCCCCCACCCACTGATGTGGATGTGGCACCACCCAGCCCCACTCACGCACCAATCAGCTCGTGTTCAGCCACTCTCAGGAATCACTCAGACCCAGTACATTCGGAGCTGGTTCTGCATCTTCATTTGAAGTGGACCGGCAGTCCGTACCACCCGTAATAAGACCCATTCGTCCCCATTAGCCGGAGTTGTTGACGGTTCCTGTTGTTGTCACGGCGACATGCCCACTAAACCCCTAACGCATTCACAAACATTCACATGTTTGCACTGACACACCTGGTTTATTACGCATTTGACTCTGTGTTCAGTTTCCTTTCACTGCTGACCTTAGAGCTCAAACAGCAGAACCCTCTTGATCTGACAGTTCAGTATGACCAGCATGCTGCTGTCAAATCAGTCATCAATGTAAATAGGTTGGTTATATCGCTGTAGTCCTCTAACTGACATTGCTGACAAGCTTCTTTCACCAGAAACAGGGAAACACAGATCATCTTACATCCTTGTCACTCAGCTTGCACTTCTACAGCTCAACCACCGGAGGGCGAAATCAGCATGACTCAGTCATACCTCCCACTGTCTCAACCCAAGGGAAGGTAAGATGCCGCGAGTGATATCCAGCATTCTTGTGCAGATTTTAATTGGTCATGTTAAAATTAAGGCCCAGTTCTTCCTTTGGCACGCGAGACCACACTGATTTCACCTCTGGATTATCAGCAAGGCTGCATCCTGGGCCACACCCACCCCGCAATTACTGAAAGAGAATTAATTAAAAATACACATCATTCCTAATGGGCACCGGCATAAAAACGCAGCCAATTTCATTACACTAACACTGCATTATTTAAAATTAGATCATTTATTTGGCTTAAATTTATGAAGTTCCAGACACACAAAGGCACACATACTCAGATGCACATATACTCATAGAGACGCACGTGCCCGTTACCGCCAACTCTGCCGATTAATGTCTCCCACTGGATGAATGGTCCAAGAAGATTACTCAGATAAAGATTACGACGGTGTCGGCGAGGATGACAGAGCAGCCCGCGGCCTTAAAACCGCTCACGCTGAAAATCAGACGGGCGGCAATTTAAATACAGCTGCTGGCTGGACGGCCTGGGGTGGGGGGGGGGGGCAGC
>JAODJW010000063.1:3277835-3297216 GCA_026777045.1 Hyperopisus bebe
CCCACTGCTCTGTGACCTGCCATGGTGACGGAATCTTCCGGACATGGGAAAAAAAAAAAAGGATTTTCTCTGGAGATCCAGGGAGCGAACACTCACAGCAGCCAGCTTCAGCACAGTGCCGGGACGCCTCCGGACAACCCCCTGGGTCAGTACAGCCCTCGATACTGTAAAACACTGGGACGGAAAACAGGGGTTTGTATTGCAGCAGAGTGACCTTCAGAAAGGTGTGACAGCTTGTCCCGAACTGACAGAATCACAGGCATAAATTCAGAATCTCAGATACTTAGAGGAGGACTGGAACAAGTGGTTACATGTCAGTGGAAAAAGGCTACACAACAGCAGAGCTAAAATTGAACACAATGTTCTACAGAGTGACCAGCAGGGGGCAGAGTGGTTAAAGAGCTGTATTTGCAGCCCAGAGGTTGCACTGTCAAAAATCTGACAGCTAAAAGGACAGCACATGACATTCCTGGTACATCTGCCATATTATCACAATGTGTTATCACACAGCCCAGTACAGAACCTTTAGATAATCAAGAACTTACAGAAATACCACAGAACAACGACGACCACAACCAGTAGCAAGCAGCCGAAGACAATCAGCGTGATCCAACTGCAGGATGGCCTCCTGACTGATGAAAGGAAACATGTTTGCTGAGAAGTAAATGCACCCAGGCAGAGGGGGGTATAGCTCTTTCTACGTTTGATTTATACGGATGTAAGTACCAGTAGAAAAATGTCAGTACTTTTGTAGGAATACAAGACGCGAAGATGACCCCAAAGCAGAGAATTAAGATGAATATTGCTCTGTATATTGTTTCAATTCAAATGACAAACTTTTCAAGAGAACTCGCACAGCGCAGAGGACAGGAGTAGCGTTGAGGAATTAAGCTGTGATTCTATCATTACCAGGATGGGCAGGGCTGGCCGGTGGGTACGAAGGTGCGGAGGTGTTCCGGGTGTTGATATTCTGTGGGACATAGACGGGCAGTCCGGTCCGGACAGCCGTGCTATGTAAAGACGGCCCCGATCCTTCCTGAAAGCCATAGTTTATAAAATAGGGGTTCCCCTTCTGCAAAACACGGGGAGAGAGACGTCCGTGATTTTCTTGCGCGTTTTTTATTAGTCCTCTCACTAATTCAGCCTCTCAACCTGATACCGACACTTTCGGTGGAAACTATTGTGTAATCGCCTATTTATTAATTCATTTAATCAGTGTTCCATAACCGCTTATCCAGTAAAGAGTCCCAACAAGCCTGGGAATTTTTTTACGTTTTGCACGTTAATCCATAATCTGGAGAAATTAAAAAATGAATATATAATTTAGCAGAAATAAGCCTATAGAAATGGAGAAAAAATCGATGATTGACTTTTATTCAAATCAGCTGCGATGTTACAGGCATGTATAGGCCTATTAATGAATGTTTTTGAATGTATTTGAATATTATGCCCACGGTAACCGTCAAATACGCGTGATTATCATTAAACCTGTAGAACTGCCGCCTTCATACATTTATTTTGTAAATAATTGTGAAGTTATAGAAAGGTAGAAAACATTAAAAATAAAGGCGTTTACCGTATTTGTTGTCATAATTCCTCGCAGAAGCCGAAATTCTCCTTAGTGTGAAACACTCCCTTAAAATGAGAGAAAAAAAAAACGTTTTTATAAATTCATTAATTTAAACGCCGGACGGATGCAGCCGATTCAGATCAAACGATAAGCGAGGTTCGCTTCCCCCGCAAGTCCAGCTGTAATTAACACCACGGAGAACACAAACTTTCCCGTAGTGTCAAAGTTTTCAGTTCGCTTCTATACGCAAATCAGTCGCGTTTATTAAACTGCAAACCACCGGAATCATGAGTTAATCAACGTCCAGCGAAGTCCGAATGAGCGTGGCTGCTGTTATTCAGTGCGTCTCCTACCTGGCCGCGATCCCTCCTGAAATGTGCGCGTTTCCTCCTTTGCTGTAATAACCGGTCGCCGTGACCTGGGCGCTGTATCACTGCACAGGACCAAACCTGCTCTGCAGACCCACTCACCGGTTTACATGCATTTACATTTACAGCATTTGGCAGACGCCCTTAACCAGAGCGACTTACATAAGTGCTTTAAGACTCTAAAATGAATTTTTCCTGATACTAGCTCAATAAAACGCCGCGGACCGCAGCGTGAGAATAAAACAGCGGAAGTGCTCTATTCCCACAAAATGCAGGAGGAACACAAAGATGAAAAGCAGAATATTGCATAAAAAGATCGCTTACACCGTAGTGT
Source organism: Hyperopisus bebe (assembly GCA_026777045.1). Classification (NCBI taxonomy): domain Eukaryota; kingdom Metazoa; phylum Chordata; class Actinopteri; order Osteoglossiformes; family Mormyridae; genus Hyperopisus; species Hyperopisus bebe. Next base: position 3,280,108 of record JAODJW010000063.1, read on the forward strand.
CACTTCTATTACACTACCGTGTGAGTCACCGCTATATCAGGTAGCATCTTTAGGTTTGGTGCGGTTCATTGAAAATACGCTCATCAGCGACAGCGTCCTGTGAAGTTTGAAGTCCCATGGTTTCTTTCTAACAAAAAAATGACAAGTATTGACGGAAAAAACATGAAAATGCTTTGGATAAAAATAATAGAGCATTTTAGTAGGTCTATGTGTGTATGTTATTATGTGTGTGTTCCTATTTAGGCTGCAACTAGCTGCCCCAAATCACACCGTAAAGTTTGTACAGTATAAAATCCGACCGCATTGATTCAGGCGGTTGAGGATTTCCAGTAGTACTTGACTTGACTTTAAACAATATAACATGTACCTTTGCCGGTTAATCGCTGACTAAACAGTACAAAGTAAATGCTAAGCACTCTCACAGCATAGTTTAAAACTGCTATAAAATCGTATCACGTCTATGTTTTTCACAACAATTTAACGTTGGCTAAGTGATTTCAGTTTCAGACCTAAGCATTCATTAACCTAGGCCTACTTCTAACAGATCATCTTGTGTTTCCGTAGTTTTCCGTAATTATGGATGTACAGCCTCGCACCCAAGAGACCGAAGCTAATTTAGCGGTATTTGTATCGAGCATCGTCTCATAAATCGTCGGTCAGAATCGGAAACACGTGTCTTCTGGATTTAACATTAATTGGCCCACTTTGCATGGTAATGAGGGCCTGATAACACTTGGGGATACTAGATATATTCTTTCTAGGTTGCAACAAAGATCCGTGAGCATTAAATGCACGAAGGTACAGTTTTATTAATGATTTTATTAATTTTATGTCCGGCAGTTGAATGGGCCCCCTTTATCATATCTGGAGCACATGAGTAATGTGTGCGGATACATAGACACGACAATCGCACCCCCTAGTGTCTAAAGATGCATGTACAGAGAGGCTAGCTTCATCGGATGATCAACGTGAACATGCTAGTAGTACCCGGAAGGGGGCAGACTTCCGGTTAATTTTGGGCACACCCAGGGACACGCAGAAGAAGCAGTTGCCTTGGTCAGCGTTTCCTAACTTTCCCTGTCAGACAGTCCACATTTCTGGAAGGGAGAAAAAACATGCACTGTCTAGGGGTCCCTGAGGACCGCGTTGGAAAACACTGGCCAAAGGGCCCCGAATTACCTGTGTTAAGCAAATGAAGTGATCATCAATGTTCTTAGTGGGGGGGGGATGAAGCTTTGCTTAGGGCCCCTGAAAAGGCAGAGCGTTTCTCCTGACACCACCCGCATTAGCCTATACCAGGGGTCTGCTACTTTGGTCAAGGGGAGCTTCTCAGAAAAATATGAGGAACAGGATAAGATAGAAAACCTACTGGATGGACAGTGGCTCACTGGACCAGAACTGGAGGCCCCTGGCCTATACCAATCTTTAACAAACCCAGTTAGTACTTTTAAACTAATCAAAACATTACATCATTTTTTCCCAGTAAACATATATTTGCACATGGATTTTTAAGCGGTTTCACACTTTAAAATCACATTAAACATTTTGAAACTTGAGACCCTTATTTTCACTCTATCCCATCTGTAACCTGAAGCCCTTCATGAGGACGGATGACTAGGGTGGATCTCATCACAAACACCTAAAATCCATTTTGATTGACTGTTTACCCCTCACAGGATCACACGCGACACTCACGCCCCTCACTATCACTCCTACTTTTGATGGGGGGGAAGCAACAAGGTTTATACAGATAAAAAAAGGCCATACCTATTGCTTAGTTGCATCAAGTCACCATAACTGTCTGTTTACTGTTTCATTCCACCCCCCTACTGCCAATCCTGTTGGTCCATTAACAAATAAACCTGTACAGTAATCTGAGTCCTATTCTCATCCACCCCTAGCCCTTTGTTCAAATCCACAACCCCTCCCAACCCATAACTGTTCACCCCTCAGATGGAGAACCATGGATGATTCCTAACTCCCCCCCCCACCCCGCCTCCATATCAACACACCAGTAAACAGCAGCATGCCCCCGACAGCATGTTTATTCACACAAAACCAGGATCTGATCTGGAGTCAGTCGGGGGCTGGAGTGACTTCGGACACAGAGCAAAACGGGCCTGTAACAGTCAGAAATAAGGCTGTTGATCTGCTATAAATAAGGAGCTGAAGAGGGTGGAAGAGGCGCTCCAGTCACGACGGGCGAGCAAGTCGACTCGATGGGCCGTGAACCTCGGAGAACTTGCTAGAATCTCTGGATCAGGATGGCAGAAGCGCCGCCACCACCATTGCAGATGCCCGCCAGGCCGTACTGTCCCCCCTTCAGATTGTGTACCATGTGACCGACGATCCTGGCGCCAGACATTCTGGAAAGAAAGGGGCGGGGCTTGTCAGTATCATTTAACGTATGTACGGGTGGTGGAATCGTCATGCAGCCCAGACTCAAATCAAGCTGCGCTACAGCGGCCTTGTGGTATTCCCAAGGACGCCTACAGCGGGAGGAGCATCGTGAAATTATCACAAAAAAACATACAAACTAAAGTAGAAGTGGCGATTCCAGCAAATGTTCAAGCTGTGTGTGGGAGGAGGGTACAAGCCCATGGGACCCTACCCGATTGGGTGACCGAGGGAAACTGCCCCCCCATTGACATTGACTTTGTTGGGGTCGAGGTCCAGCATCTTGATGTTGGCCAACACCACCACACTAAAAGCCTCGTTGATCTCCCACATGGCGATGTCTTCCTTCTTCACACCACTAGCCTTCAGAACCTTGGGTTGTGAAGAATGTATATTTTAATGTCCCGCTTTGAGCAAAAATTTTAAAAAGCTTAAAAGAACTTGATTTGAAGTTTATATAGAGGGAAAAAGAAAAAAACCTAAAGGCATGAAGTGCACCAAAAATCACACACTTACACAGTACATACTGCATTTCTTCAGAAGCATACTACTAGGACCGATAATATAGTATGCACCATATGTATGCATGAGAGCAGCGTGCATGCACTCCAACCCAGATGAGTACCAGTGACATAACTTGGCCCCCCATGTTAAGAAATGTCAAAAAAAAAAAAAAAAATAGAAATGGAAAAAAAAACATATTCCAATCAAGTTATGCAACTGTATTTTGTTTTATACTTAAAATTTGTACAGAGACTACACTCCCACCATCATCTTGACACAGATTTCTGAGCAAGTAACGTTCATCATCTCTGCTTACTTCATCTCCACTGGCCTTGTGAGACAGTGCAACATCTGTCGCACTCTTTGGAATTTTGCAGAACGTAGTACGTCATCTGGGTACCATTTGCCTACTGTCTCATCCGTACTGAGGAATTCAGACATACCGCTTATGTCGCATACTGTGTTTCGTCTACTACATAGCAAACAAGTATGCCGTTTTGGACACACCCATGGTCCTGAGAGGCCCCACCCAGGTCACCATGGTAACAGGTGTGCTCAATCAGGTACTGCCCTTAAAACGCACCTTGGGCACAGCATACGCGGGAGCGATGGGGAAATCGATGGGGGCCACGGCGGCATCGGCAAATGCTGTGAGACAGAAAGGAGGACAGGAAGACAGCTGGAGAAGACAGGCCGCTATTGCTATGGCGATGTGTCCGGTAGGACCAAAGGAGCGCACTACCACGTACCGACGATCCGGGCGAGCGGGGTGACACTCAGCCTTTGGGCCGCCTCGGCGGTCATCAGGACCAGGGCGGCGGCACCGTCATTCAGGGTACTGGCGTTGGCCGCGGTCACCGTGCCTGGGGGGGGGATACACTGTCAATCAAATGGAGCAGAGTCGATGACACGGACATGGGGCGGGGGGAAAAGAGTGGGGTAGGGGGCAGAGATGGCCACTGTAGAGAGGGTACAGAGAGGATGAGGGGGTGGCACAGTGATGCCCAGAGATCCTCACCGTTCTCCTTCTGAAACACAGCCTTCAGCTTGGGCACCTTGCTGAAGTCGACGCGCCTGAACTCCTCATCTTCCTTGACCACCACGTCCGGCTTTCCTGATGGGAGACGGGCATCAGCATGATGCCAAGCTCAGCGGGATGGCTGATGGCACGAGTGCTTCAGCAGGCGGGGAGAGGGGGTTTACCCTTCTGTGGGATGTGGACCGGCACCACCTCCTTGGCCAGCAGTCCAGACTCCCACGCCGCTTTGCTGCGTGTGTACGAGCTGATGGCGAAGGCGTCCTGATCCTCACGAGAGATGCTGCTGTTCTTTGCAGTGTTCTCTGCACAGTTGCCCTTGATGTGGAGGTCATCATAATCGTTACCATCATCATCATCATCATAGACCACCCCGACCTTAACACCTCCTCACACACCATGTGAAACTTGTTGTAGACGTCGGTAAGGCCATCCTTCACGATGAGGTCCTCCATCTTCACCCCCCCATAGGGGGGCGCTTCCCGGGCCATGATGTACGGCACGTTGGACATGCTCTCCATCCCCCCTGCCACCATGACGTCCTGCACCGCACACAGGAAGAGCTGGTCATGGGACAGGAAGTGGGTGGAGCATGATGACAGGCCACACAGAGGGGGCGGGGCCTACCTGGTGTCCACACATGAGGCCCTGAGCCGCCAGCATGATGGACTTCATCCCTGAGGCGCAGACTTTGTTGATGGTGGTGGCCGGAGTCGAGATGGGAAGGCCTGGGGGGGAAAAAAAAAAAAAAGTTAATGCCAGTGTGACCCAGAACCCCCCCCCCCCCACCACCCCAATACACACCCACAAAAAGGGGGGATTCATTTTACTACCTTTGGTATAGAGGGCCGGCTCAACCCTTCTGGGTCCCCTAAGCGAAGTTTGATTAACCTAGTTGTCATTTGTCGTCACCCTTCCCATTCTGACAGGATGACCAGATCGGGGCACCCCCTGGTGGCCAGAAGTAACCACTAAAGATGGCTTCCTACCTGCACCAAGGAGAGCTTGCCGGGTAGGAGCCTGCCCTTCGCCCGCCTGCAACACGTTCCCCATGTACACCTCCTTCACCTCCTCCATGGGGATCCCTGCCACAGGAACACATCCCAAATTCACATCACTCACTTTTCAGAGCACATCTAAGCGAATGGGAATGTTTGGCACGTAGGAAATTGACACAGAGCCCTTCGCCGTGTCAGTGAACTGCTGGCCAAAGGTTAAAGGCAACATGGCCTGAGACTGGCAGAAAGCCCCCAGGTACCTGCTTGCTCGATGGCCCCTTTGATGGCGACAGAACCCAGTTTTGTGGCCTGGACCGTGGACAGGCTTCCCTTGTAGGAGCCAATCGGGGTGCGGACGGCACTGACGATGACTATCTCCTGTTGGGGACAGAGCAATGGGCACAATCAGGTCACCCCTCGGTCCACAGTTAGCACGTGGATGCTCTCGTGATGGAGTTTCCAGAGCGCGGCTGCTTGGGGATCTTCCAGGACTGGCGATCACATCACTCTCAACTCACGTTACAAGTTCAGCCTAAAGCGGACCATTCCTTTTATTTTAGTCGAAGATACGCCTACCAAAAAGTCATAAATGAAATGAAGCATTATTCTGCTGCTGCACGCATGCGGCTTTGGACAAAAAAGAAGCACTTAGTAAAGGGCAAAACCCCAGTGGAACTGAACAACCGTGAATAAAGAAGAGCAAATAGAAAAATAATTAGATTTAAAAAGTTGTAACTAAATGTCTGTGCATATTTTCTTCGGACGACAAAAGTGCATCGAAATGTACAGATAAGCAGACATTTAACACTTGGCAAATTTAAAACGGGTTTTTCTATTAATAAAACGAGCCAGTTACTCACATTTAACGTGGGACGAGAAGCATAGCTCCTTGACAGGAACGTTTGAGCCTGCAGAGAAAAAGCGTGAAATGTTCAAATAAAAGATTTCCCAAGACATATGCAACGCAAAATAACGCTAAAAGCGCACGGTGAGCATGCAGCATTAAAATAATATTGGCACAGCAGCACAATCTCCATGTATGTTTCCGGGCCTGTGGTACCCTTCAACCAACATACCCTCAAACCAAACCCCTCGGTATTAAATTTCTGCATTAAAACTTACCAAAAAGCGTCTGCAAACGTGAGCACGCATGGCGAATATACAACTTGCCGACATACCGCCTGAGTTAAAAAATAAACTCCGAAACGCAGACGAACCTATTTCACCTTCAGCAGTCCTGTGCTCGTGACGCCGGCTGCCAATCAGAGCGAGAGGTGTGTCTGTGACATCACGGGGCGCCAACGACGCAAAGCTCTGGGAAGTGTAGTTCTTTTTAAAAAAATTAAAATCAAGCAGTTAATTCACAAAATATTTCTGTGCGTTTCTTTTATTTATTTATTTACATTTATAACCATTCCATATTATTTGTGCGATTTAGCGTTTTAAACAATTTCTCTGTGGAGTGGTTTTGTATAAAGATACATAGAGGATTAATACACGATTTAGTTGACCGTTCCTAAATTCGGGCAGTTTGGTTCACGTACACACCTACCTAATAGTGCGAGTATGGGGTGACGGTCTAACAAACATGGCTTATATGTTGATATGTGCAAACAGAAACTGCAGGGTGCAAAGAGCGATGCCCCAGTGCCCCCAGGTGTCACCTGTGGCACAGTTCGTCACCTGACCGTGGTAACATCAAACACCACTGATCGTCTGTGCTTGAAGAGGAAAATGGTTATTGTGGCCACTCATCCATCATCTAACTGCGCTTATCCCGTTCGGGGTCGCGGGGAACCTGGAGCCTATCCCAGGCAGCACAGAGTACAAGGCTGGGGTACGTCCGGTATGAGAAGCCAATACATCAGTATATGAACGGACATCAGAAAAGTAAATATTTACGAAAAGGTGAATTATTTAATTAACAGGAACACATTCTATAACAGTACTGATAATTGTTATAGTGCGGGTATTGTTTTACCTTACATTTAACTCTCTTGCACCTAGACCGCTGGGGTCTGTCCAAGGGTAACGTTCTATTAATTACCCTTCCATGTTGACTTACCCTTTGCACCACAAAATATTGGATTTTTACGCTTCTGTCAATATATTTGTCAGGAAGGCCACATGCAGCTGCTTGTGTAATATGCAAAGTGCGGTTTTCGATTTTCCCCAAACCTGACCGGCATGGGAGTCCACTAGATGGCCACTAGGTGGTGCTGCCGCAGTAATAAATATAATAATGCAAATAATATTTTCGAATATTTTACTATGCTTCCTGGAGACATTCTGCAAGTCTGAGGGCAGTCCGCATATGCTGTATTGCAGATTCCTTCAGTGAAAGTTTAGAATTGAAACCAATATGACAGACGTGCTCAAGTTATCAGAATTTTATGGAAAGACTATGTGCAGTTTGGGTTGACGTATTTATTAGTGTTATAAATTCTTGAAAATATTACAGTGTGCAGGAGTTGTTCACAAAGCAAGAATAAATTGAGGTTAAAGTAACATAGCAGCTAAATAAACTTTTATAATTGCTACTGTATGTGAGTAAATGCAGCATTAGCATGGCATTTGCGGGACGGAGTGGTTTTCAGTAGCAGTTCAGCCATCCGTAGTTTAGAAGGACACGGTTCGTTGTCTTAGACTGCAAGTTGTACTCGATCTGTCTGGCCCCTTCAGAAAAGTAGAAATAACCTGCAGGGAAAAAGCAAAATGAATGAGAACAGTTACAGGAATAGGGCAGCACAATGGATCAGTGGTCTGCCCCCCACCTCCTAGGTTGTGGGTTCAGATCCCTCTTCCACTCTACGTGGGGATGTTCTGTGTTCTCACAGTGTCATTTGCCTTTCCTGACATCCATTAACTGCCATCCCTGTATTGTATGTCCATGTACTCTGTCACAGACAGAAGTCCTGTCCAGGGTGTGCCACTGCTTTATTGCAGGGCTCCAAGCCCCCTGCTGGCTTGTCCAGGATAAACAGTTGGAAGATGGATGGGTGGAATTATGGGATTTGAAATGCAAATGTAAACAGAAGGGAGATATGATATAATCTTAAATATATTTTTTTTAAATGTACCTTTTTCTCCTCCTGATTATCCTAGACATTCCATCAGACGATGCTATAGCTCATTGGCCTTTGTGCGTCTGAGTTTGTGTCACACATTTGTGCTTTGGACCATGAACCAGCACACCAAATGATCCATGGCCATTGCGCAAGGACGCCACTCACTGAGCAAAACACTTTGAATCGACTCAGGCTACACTTGCAGCACAAATTCCTTCTTATTTTCGGAGCTGTCCCAGGCAGGTGTGAACTGAAGGACAAACACGAGAAATCTAATATCTGAAAACTGCATTTGGACAGGTCTGTGAGTCTGATACCAAGAATGTGTGATGGTCCTGTGTCAAAATGCAGCACGTGGTTTTTGAGGGGGGCACTCTGCCCCACCCCTCTAATATATCTGTGACATGACCGTCTGGACTGCACATTATACCAAACAGCAGGAATCTGGTCAGTTACAGTATACCTGGTACCTCGGTGTCTAAATGAAAGCCTTGACCACGATTTCCATCTTATTATGTCATTCAGTGATATTTGTACAAATTGCTTCTGCCATTGTGGGTTACAGTAAATAGTTCTATCCATCCATCTTCTACTTGCTTATCCAGGTAAGGGTTGGCAATGAGCCTGGATCTTATCCCAGGCAGAACAGGGTACAAGGCTGGGGGTATATCCTAGAAGGAATGTCCATCTGCTGGAGGACACATGCAAATCACACCCACAGGGCAGAGGTGGTGTTTGATCCTTTGACCCTGGCACTAGACAACCTCAGTGTTCCCCACATAGCCACCATGCTACCTAAACATTACTACTCTTTAAATATGTAATAAGTGTTCAAAATTGTCAGTGATTGGTCCTCTGCATATGTCTGTTTGTTTCTATGTACTGATAAACCCCACAAACATTCAATAAAAAGTGAAAGACCTCTGAAAGGCATCAGCCAGTGTAGATAAAGCCTAGTAGCTGTGTGTGTATGCCAATGCACACTGATGCCCTTGGTCACATTTTCTTACCGCGGTTCTGAAAGGCTGCATCCACCTTTGTACCGATTCCTTGGAAGTTTTGAGAGATGAGTCTCGGATACCCATTGTCCATTTTACCCCTCCTCTCGTCATAGCTGTAAGTTAAAGCAAATGTTTGCAGCTCTTGGACCCATTGTACATCAAAGATTAGTTAATCAGCTACGTTGGTCAAACATTCCACTCACCTCCAGTACTTGTCGTTGACAAAGAAGAGGGTCTTTTTGGTGGCCGCCACGTACACTGCGGAGTCTATGGTGGTCACCTGGGATGGGAAGCCCAACCTGGAAATAGCCTTGGGATAACCAGGCTGCATCTGGGTGCCTTTTACAGCCCAATACTGCTCACCTGTGAGCGTAAGTAAAGAAGGGTCAAAGAAGCTGTAAAACGGCTGAGTAAATGGTGTGTCAGGGATAGGGCCCTGTATATAAAGGGTTCCAGTCCTAAAGAGGGTATAGCTGTTGTACCTTTGAGAAAAGTGCTTTCTATAATTCCTTCCGATATAGTCAGTATATAACTGATGGAACGGGAACAGAAGTGTCACCTCAAATTAAAGTAGCAGGGGTAAGTATGAACAAAACCATGTTTGCCCCAAACACTCTATGCATTTGAGGAAGCTCTGGCATACCTTTAAAAAGATAGGCCACGTCTTTGTCTGTGTTTTCATAGGCAGCGTCCACAGAACTGATTGAAGGCCAGGTGTTTCTGATAAGTGTTATGGGAACCGAATTGGACAAGCTGCTCTTCTTCCAGTAGTAGCTAAGGGACAAGCCGAGACAGGTGAGACACGCCACCCAGGAATATGCCACCCATATGGCACACAGAGAGCACACAGACACATAGCCACTCAGAGGAGTTCTGAGATAACATTGTTAGCAATCTCAGATTCCAAAGAAACCATGATGGAGGTTTGGCTCACCTGCCTTTGAAGAAGTACAGCTCATTTCTGATGCTGGTCGCGGCATCAAAAACCAGGTCGCGTCGGCATTGCTCTGGTTTGGGTTCGGGTTTGGGTTTCGGTTCAGGTTTAGGATTCGGTTTAGGAGGTGGCTTCCGAACACCTTAAGGGGACATTGGTAGAGTTTGAGTGTAATTTGGCTTCCCTTTCATGGGCTGGCATTACCCTTTGTATCCTCAACCAGTAAAAACTCACCATACAAAGCCTGGATCCCAGCTCTGTCATCTGAAGGTAGCTGGTAGTCTTTGGTGTCCACATACTGATAGGTTGGGAACATCAAAGCACTTTTGTTCTTGGAGTGATCCAGTCCCAGGGCATGACCAAACTCATGGGCAGCTACCAAGAAGAGATTGATTCCTGGATACAGACAGGCAGAAGTTTGAGTTAATGGATCAGTTTGATGGTTCTTCTTTTACCTTGACCAACGTCAGTGAGGAGTACCCATCTGACTCAGGGTCCACTCTTCATCCTCATCGAAATGTGTGTCTCCACCAATATCTTCTCCTGGGGAAAATGCATGGGCGAGGGTACCCAGTGGGCCATCGAAGGGATAAAAGTCATCATGATCTGACAAGTGGGAGGAGAAAGACCAGTCAACAGGGTGTCGAAAGCAGGGTACAGAGAGGAACACATGTCCGGGAGCAGCACCCAGACTCACCCTTGCTCGAAAACTGGATCATGATGTCTGCTGTGCCCTGAAAGACCTGCTTGAAATCCAAGGGGATGATGTCACTGTAGAGCTTAAAGGCTTGACTAATGATATCGTCCACCTCCTTTTGGTTCAGGTCCGGCGTGTATTTGGTTATTCTGGACGAGGGAAAATTATTGTTTTTACTCTGATAAAAGACGTTTATTAATGTCAATGGTGATGCATGGTTATGGCCCTCAAAAAGGTCTGAATTATAAAGGTGATCCCCCACAATCCTATGAAACCGTCCATAAGCTGAAATGACGTAAAGTGAAGAAATAACTATCATTAACTTATACTCGAAAAAAATTATGAGCATTTCCCGACTGAAAATATAACTTACAAAATCATACCAAATAACACATAAAACCTAAAATAACACTAAAGGTACGTAAAGCAGTAACATAGTTATTATCATTACCAAGTATATTATGTACATGATTTTATACTATACTTTTACATGACATGGCGCATGACTATATATCTATAACTGGATCACTCATGGCTTACTTTTTTTCTGAAAGTGGAAATCCTCTTCGGATTTCTTTCGGTTAGCAAAAAGAGGTCGTCATGTACAGTAGGTCTTTCATAAAAGCCAACTGGTGTATAACGAACGTTCGTAAAGTGGGGGTACCTAAACTTTGAGCAGCATCATGAAAATAATGACTATAGAAAAGATATGAGCCAAGCTCAGGTCAGAATACCTCCAGCCTGCTCACCTCCATCCGAACCCCCAACAAGATATCATTTATACTTGGATTTTGAGGGGGAATGGACCCACTTGCTTTTCTTTAACGAAGACTTGATGCTCGGGAAGGTACCTGTATGTCACTAGGTTCTTCTCCCATTTGGGCTTCCCGTCAAGGAGAGTGTAGTGGCTGACATCGGGGATGCCGCAGCGAGGCCTTCTCATCACCTCCAGTGTGTTAGAGTCCAGCTTGCCGTTGACCTCCAGGCCAAAAAACTGCTGCATGGACTTCAGCTTCGTAGCAAAATCATTCCCAGGGATTTTCTTGCCCTTGCCTGCTTTTGGGTAGAACCTGGAGAGATACTCCTGTGCAGAAACACAAAGGAAGCCCAACAGCACCACCTTCAGAGCCTGTTTTCGTTCATGTACATCAAATAACAAATTAGGCAGTGTTTACTTGCAAACTTGCACTTTTATTCAGTTTAACCATGACAAAGCTTTATTCATGTATCAACTGTCCTCCTGGCCACGTTTGAAGTATATACAACACATTAAGTACACACTTACTTAATACATTAATTAACCAGTAACTAAATGTTAGTTAAGTACTGATCCCATGTTCATTCATTATTAATCATGACAGTTCATGTATTAGTTAGGTAATATAGTGCCTTAAAGGAATACATGAGCTATCATGATTGATTAATGATTGATGGTTTTTCAACCAAGTGGCAACAATGAACCACTTAACTTGAATCTAGATTACTTGGAACCTTTTGTTAAGTCTTCTACTAGGAATCTGGATGTGATAATGGACGAGGATTTTAAGATGTATAATCAAATTAGGTCTGTAGTTAAATCAAGCTTCTTTCAGTTAAGACTTTTATCCAAGGTTAAGCCTTTTCTGTCACTTGAAAATTTTAAAAAAAGCAATACATACATTTATTTCATCGAGACTTGACTATTGTAATGTACTTTATGCAGGTATTAATCAGACCTCTCTTTCCCATCTGCAGTTTGTACAGAATGCTGCAGCACGTCTTTTAACAGGAGCTAAATAGCGTACCCACATTACTCCGATACTTGCTTCTCTCCACTGGCTCCCTATGCAGTTCAGAATTAACTTCAAGGTTCACTTTCAAAGCCTTAAACGGGCTGGCCCCTTCATACATCACCAAACTCATAACTCCTTACACACCACCAAGATCACTTAGGTCAGCTGATCTGCCTTTATTGAGTGGCCAGAAGTCTAGGCTAAAGCAGAGATGTGATCGTGCCTTCTCTGTCCTAGCCGCTAAACTGTGGAATGCCTTACCTCTAAGTGTCAGAATGGCCCCTTCACTGTCTATTTTCAAATCCCATCTTAAAAACATATTTTTACTCACTGGCTTTTAGCTCGCTGTGATTACTCCAGGTTTTACATTCTTTTATACTGTCATTTTTTACTGACTGTTTTTATTTGTTTGTTTTATTTTCTTTTAGTTTTATGTTGATTCTGTGTTTTTTGTGCTTTTTGTTCAGCACTTTGGGATCAACTCCTGTCGTTTAAAAATTGCTTTATAAATAAATTTGATTTGATTTGAACAAGCATGGGATCAGTATGTACAGTAACAATCACTTAGTTACCGGTTAATTAATGCATTAAGTAAGCATGTACTGCTACATTATTCATGTTCCCTCAAGTAAAACGTGACCAATTATACTCATGAATAAATTAATTAAGGGTTGGTAACAATACTCAGAAGGAGCAAAGAGCTGCAGATAGAACTGAAAGTGCCAGAATATAAAGCAAACAGGCACTTGGATATTAGTGCAAATGCAAGTTCACCTCAGCAGCCTGCTGGTCCTTGAGGGACTGGGTCCGCTTTGCTCCCAGTGCCGGCGCCGCCTGGCAAGCTGCGAAGGTCAAGCTGATGATGATGACGACAGATGCTCCAGGTATCATCGTGAAGAACATTCTCCTTGGGTCTCCTTCACTGCCTTTCTGCTTGCGGTGTTTGTCCATGGTGGTTGGGGGGTGGCATTCCAGGGATGTGCTGACACAAGTCCAAGGCCCCAGGTAGGGGGTGATCATCGTGGTGATAAAATACAGTCAGTGTGTGTGTGGGGGGGGGGGGTGTCTACGATCAGTCTAGGTGCTCCTGAGATTCTGCTTGTTCTGCTTTTCCATACATGCTGAGCTCTACTCATTAGGATTGATTAAGATGCTGAATAATCATGTTACATGATTGAATCACATGATTAAGTTCATGACTCATTTCGTACACATTTTGTAATGTGTTTAATTGTTGTAAGAAAGATGGGAAAATAGTAACTAAAAGACTGCCACTAAAATATCATTCGATTTTTCCCTTTAGTATAAATCTAGCATGTGATCATTGTTTTAATGAATCAATTTACACACGTAGTCATTGAGAAACCTTTTTTTTTAAATTCCCCATTCCATGAAGTGAATTTAATTGTGCTGTACGTAACATTAACAGTTCATTCATGTCTAATTCAAAGATAATTCAGCTGGACTTCAAGCCAACACGCCAAACTTCAAACCAGCAGTGCCAGTGGTTAAACACGGCTAGGCCGTAAATTCACACACAAGGACAGTAGCTTTAGACACGAGTGAAAATGCCCTTTAGTGCTGAGATCTGTGCTACAGTCCCGAAGGCCAACAGTTAAATTTGTGGGAAAACATTCCAGGAGGAAGGCAGGAATTACACAAAACAACACCTCAGACTGACTTACTGTAAGAGCAGGTCTGTTACTGCAGACATGTATGCTGCCTTACAAAGACAAACTGCCTAAAGATGCACATTTTATCAAAACTGGGTTATGACTAAAATTGGGTCTCTTATGCTCTGTTTTATCGTGTGGCAAAAAAATCCACTTTATACCTGGTTTTAAAAAAAATACTTTCCACAACTACATATACCGATGGACAATCAAAAAACTATGAAGACCTTTTTCTTAGTTTCAGTGTCGGGTAGTTGCTGCCGTTGTAGGACAGAATGACATGATCTGCCTCTCCAATACAGAAATAAATACCAAATCTTTCCCCCTTTGTCATGATTTATATAAACGTATATATGTTTCTGAATATTCCTTCCAGGTTCCAGAGGTGTCAGTGGAAAATGGAACCTGGCCCATCATCACTGACAGACACTCGTCGGACACTGGAGAGTGAGGGGGCAGGTCAGCGGTTCGAGATGCTTGGGATGAGACAAAGAGGCTTGACTGAATTATACAGCCACAAATCAGGATCTACTCATCATTTTTCCAGGATGTTATGCTTAGAAAGTAAAGTCATCTTAACACATATACAACATGCAATGCTGTGTGGCTGATTGTAGAAGTATTAATTTTCCAGAGACACTATTAAAATTCAACTAAGAACACTTACAAAATTCTGAACTACAACGAAGACACAATGGCTGCAGGAGGAAGTGCATCGGCGAGGGAGGGCGTGACAGTGCATACTTCGAAGACCAGCTGGGATGCACATATGGTTCAGGAAATCAAGGGTACTGAGAATCTGGCATAAGATGCTGTTTGAGGGACAGAATTAGGGTTTAAGTGACTACAGATTCTGGTGGGGGCGGGAACAGGAACAGCTCAGAGCTCTGAGCAACTGTGTCAAAGAGCTGGTGAAAGTGGGCGTGAGTACGTCATGTGAGGTAAATTAACGCTGAGCCTGCAAGCTTGCACAAGGGAGGGACACGTAGACATCCATAATAAATTAGCTGATATCGGGGAATGGTGGCCAGATTAACTGAAAAGGCGGTGTTGCATCACTCTCTGACCTCAGCAGGGCTGGGGAGGACGAAGAGATTGTTACACAGCTAGAGCCACTAGCAGTAAAGAGCTAATCTTTGTACATTTATATGGTTTTTTGTGTTGAGTTTGTCTTCCAGGTTTTCACCTTTTTGCTTCCTTCGCTTTCCTCGCCTACCGCCACATTAATTTGTAATTTGCTTGGTTTATTTTTAATTTTCAGCAATGTCTTCTGTGGCCCTTTACCTCGAGGCAAAAATCACTCTGAACGAGGGATTCCTTATCGGACGACCTGGTTCCGCTTCCTGGCATTCGCAGATAATGGGGCAACACATGCAAATTCAAATTCAAACTACTTCTGCATAAATACCATTTCGTAGGGTAACAGACTTCCTGCTGAATGGCAATCACCTGTCAGAGACGTCTAAACAAATGGAATACGTGACTCAGTGATTTAATAGGGCATCAGCAAAGAAAGGATTCTTAGTAATTTCCCTTCATTGGCATTTATCCTGGCGTAAAGGGGGGTGGCCGGATCCTGGTGCTTGATAGAGGCTTCCAGGTAAGGCTGATATATACGAAGAAGTATTTAACTTGTCCAAGCAGAGCAGGGGAAAAGCAAACAAGAAAATAGTATCATTTGACAATACAGGGCTTATGCAAAACATTTTAGTTTAAGTAGACCTAGGTCAAATAGTTCACCCACCAAAAAAAGTCAATATAGTGTATTAGCACATTTCAGAAAAATTATATGGTGTTGACTTCCTGTTTATGATTGTGAGCAGCATCAAGGAAGATGTATGCAAATCTCTGAGTGGAGCTTTCTGGTGAACTGACGTGTGTTTTTCTCAGAAGCTTGGACCTTTAATGACCGAAGTGGAATGTTCATGCGGCGCAAACTGACTCCAGATGTAGTGATCTGTAAGAAAACCCACACGGGTTTTTAGGACGAATTTGAAACGCATACACAGATATGCAGACAGGAAATTGCCATGTTCTGTTCCACACCAACCAACCCCAGACCCCTCACTGAAGAGCTACACACTCATCTCCAGTGACACCGATCACACGGAATTTCAAACCAACCATTATGTTGTACTGGGAACTTACAATATTTCAGGCTCATTTCCCATCCTTGTTCCAGATTACAATGAATCACAAATATGAGCAGGGATATCAGCCGAAAAGTATGCGATCTTTAGCTGCAGTGCATGGTGTTAGGGAGACAGGTTTGAGTCTAGAACACTTCTGGGACTGTGAGGGGCACAGGCAAAAAGAATGATACACAAAACAAAATCACGATGGCCTGAGATAAGAACCAAATAAATTATTTTATTTTTAATAATATTTATCCTTATAGAGTACATGTATTTTACAGAGTACATATTATGCATATATCTCAGATGTATTTACATTTATATTATGTATTTAATATATGTATTACATTTTATTATAGTATTATATGAAATATAATATCTATATCTATATATTTATTGATAGATAATAGCATAAAGATTATATATTTACTATATAGTATATACCTTATATATTTTTTACTTTTTATATTAAGTATTTTTTTATCAATTTTTTATTATGTATATTATATAGTGTAGCAACTACTATTCCTGCACTGATAATCACTTTGACCTGTACAACTTTTCAAGGTAGCGATCGTTTTCTCAGTATCCATAGATGCGCTCACTACCTCTGCAGTCCTGAGTGTTGATTTATCAGTGTATGTGTTATTATGTGTACTGTTGTGTGTATTTGAGCTACTGGTTCCCTAAATTTCCTTCGGATCAATAAAGCATGTATGTATGTACACCTGTTGTAAAAATTAAGAGACCATAGCACAATTTTTTGTTTCACTCATTTCTCAGCCTATGTGTGTGTCTGTGAATTTTACAGACATACATACACTCACCTAAAGGATTATTAGGAACACCTGTTCAATTTCTCATTAATGCAATTATCTAATCGACCAATCACAT
>JAODJW010000063.1:3297316-3307902 GCA_026777045.1 Hyperopisus bebe
ATCAATGCCACGTAGAATTAAGGCAGTTCTGAAGGCGAAAGGGGGTCAAACACCGTATTAGTATGGTGTTCCTAATATATATATATACATACACACACATATACATGAGAAGGTGTGTCCAAACTTTTGGCCTGTACTGTATGTATAATTTCTTTGCAAACTGCAGAGTGGTTCTTTCCTGCTTCTTTTTGAAGGTCACAATGTCATCCTATGATTGATGAGAAACTGGAAACTGTCAGATAGGTTAACGGTCATCTCTGGCATTAGAAAGTCGCTTCTGCCTTCTTCCTGGCTGGGTTCTGGTCATTCCCAGTGTCTCCTGCTTCCCCTTATTCTTGATTACCGTTGTCTTAGAAACTAGAAATCTATCTACAGCAGAATGTTCTAGACCTGCTGGTCTACATGACAACCCTTTCAATGAAAAAGACCACATTAACAAGGTGTTGGCTACTTAAGGTTTTAGACATTTCCTTCCCAGCACCGAATTAAATCCAATACGGTATTGAGCAAATGTGGGAAATGACCAAAATGACCACCTGTGATTTAGGGAAGCAAAGTGGGCTGCTGTCATGGGTTTGTAACATACACACTCACCCACAAAGTCATCAGCACGTGTGTCAGCACATCTGTAGGCGTCCTGCACCAAACAATTTCAGCATGCTGTTATGGCAGCAGTCATACAAAACAAGTTCTGTACATTTCCTAGAATATAAGCCACCTGAATAAGTGGGTGTTACTCAGAATGCTCTCCTAAACAAATACAGCTGGTATTCAGTGACTGGATATCTTTTATCACACCAATCTCTGTAAAGTCTAGACACTGCAGAGCAAGAGTGTCAAACTGCAGTCCTGGGGGGCCAGAGCCCTGCACATTTTTTGGTTTCCCCTCATTTAACACACTGCTTCAACTCCTTGTGCTAATTACCATGCAGCTCTTGAGCTGAATCATTTGTGGTGGAACAGAGAAAGAACTAAGCTACACAGGGCTCTGCCCCCCCCCCCAGGACTGTGGTTTGACACCCATGCTGCAGAGCGTAAACACCCCAAGAAGGAAACCTTTTCTGAGATAATGGAATCAACTTTCCCAGAGGAAAATTTTAGCTATAGTGTGTTCTTATCTTGCTTGGAGATACAATTGAGATTCCTATTTTAGTTTCTGTTCTGTCTGATGTGACTCTCCTAAAATTCACAAGGAGAAATAAAGTAGACATAGGTGACCTAGGGGACATAAGTAATATTTGAGACAAACAAGAAATCCTACAAAACCTGACTTGGCGTCATTAATCAGGAATACGAGAGCCACAAGATTCATACACATAGAGCCAGAGCAGAGACTCAGACCCGGGTGTCTGGCTGTATGAGGCAACATCTCATACAGCCAGACCTTGGTGCCACTTTGCAGGACTTGCATCCTTGTCCATGATAAAGCATTCACACGTGTGCTCCAGGCATTTCAGCAACTATGGGCAAACATGGCCTTGAATTTGAGGATGAAGCAAAAATAGACAAACTAGAAAAGGATAAACTTTACTATGGAATGTGGTAGGAGCAGTATATATAGTACTTGAAGCAGTACTTGAAGGAACTGAGGTCCAGAAAGTAAAAGTCCAGACCGGGATTTTGTTTCAACCAACTAGATAAATGCTCTGTGACTGTGACCCTTTATGCTTAACTGGTTGGTTGAAACAAAATCTTGGTCTGGACTTTTACTCTCTGGACCTGAATTGCCCAACTCTGCACATCATATCTTAGACCACACATTCTTATGATAATCTGCACAGTTACCGAGCCTTTTGACCCTGTCTGTGTTCAACTGCAGCCACACATTTTGCTGTAGCATGAAGAAGGTGTACCTACGACACTGGCCAGCGAGAGGACATCTTCCATACCATGTCTCCAGCATGAGGCTGGACAAATTTAAACATTTAAACTTATCTTTTCTTTATTTCATTGACTAATTAATTTTACAAAAATGTGTTTTAAGACTTGTTTTAATCTTCTAAGATTTACATGTACATCAATAATAAAAACCTTCATAAATTCTTCTTAAAGTCCTACTTCTGCATTTCTGAATTTCCCATTTGCTGTAACCAATACCCACTTCAAGGTTCAAGGTTTATTGCGATATGCACAATAAAAAGTCACACTATACAATGAAAATATTATTCTGTATATCCTTCTGGCCATCATTTGGACACAATTTAAACACAAAACACAAATTAAGCCGTTTCAATACGACAATAAATAAAAGTACAACAACAATGAATAAATAAACACAGCACAACGTAAGCACCTACTGCAATTTAAAGATAACGCAAATATTGTGAGTATTAAACACAAGAGTAGCAAGGCAAGAGTTAGGTAACTGGCCAGTGATGTGCACTAATCAAAACGGACACACAATAATCTGACAGCATGATTCACATTTGAAAGGCCAGGTCATTTATGTAATACAGTATTATGGAGAAGTGCCCGCCTCTCACATACTGATGGGTGAGTAGCATCCCAGTGACTCAGGCAAAAGTTGCTCAACAACTTGAGGCTCATAGAGTATAAGAGCTGAGGGTCTCACAGACACGGCACCAAGGAGCAGCAGCGTCAAGCTTAACATGATGCCTTACGGAGCGACCATCTTCTTCTGCCTGGCCATGGCGGTTCACTGCATCCCGCTATCACGAAACGACGCCGGGGACCCGGACGAGGAAGTTGCCAAGGTAAGACTCCCTAGTTTCACCACCAGGCAAAAGTTTTTTACCACTTTTCCATTTATTTCATAAACTGCAGATTTTCAACTTTTGTTAGGCATTGGAAAGTTGAATGAACAACTATAAATGAAACGATATGTCAAATAAAACAAGCTTCCATTATAACATGGAAAGAGTATGTAACGGTGCATGTCTGACATACTGTTAATTGGTTCTGTGGTGATTGGCTGTTCTTTAACTATAAATGCATTAGTTAACCGTTTCGTCCCATGAAACAGAGCAGTATTTAATATCCCTTGTAGAAAGAATCCCTCGAATTTTCTCTGCTGTTATGATAGAGGAGGTTACTTTGACGAATCCAAGATATTACTTTTTTTTTGGCAATAAAGGTACTCAAATGGTGAACATTTGTTAGCAAATAATATTGAGTGTATTTTTATTAAGTGTTAAGTGAGTGACATGCATGTGTAGCAAATCTCACTGTGTGCAAAAACTTTTGACTGGTTATGTACTCAACAGCCTAAAATTGAGATGTCCTCAATTAACCCCTCCCACAAATGCGACCATAATTCCAATATCCAGCTATTATCTGCCGAGTCCTAAGATGCCAACTACAGTCCTGCTTAACCTGCCTGGTCTCATTATCCTGCATTTGTTAATGCTCTTTTACAGACCTACCTGAAGAAGTTCTACCAGCTAAAGGACAATCCAGATGATAAAATTTGGCGCTTCAATCCATTCACCCTAAAACTGAAGGAGATGCAGCAGTTCTTCAGGCTTGAGGTGACAGGAGTGGTGGATGACAAAACGCTGGAGGTGATGAAAAAACCGCGTTGTGGGGTCCCAGATATGGCCGAGTACTCCACCTTTCCAGGGAATCCAAAGTGGCCCAACAACCAGTTGACTTACAGGTGAGTGAGACCCCAGTGTCAGTGTGCGAGGAGAAGGCTCATGGGAGATTCACTTACACAAAAAAATGTTCTGAGGGCAGAATGAAAAATGCTTGGTTCAGAGAGATAACCAATCAGATTGTAGAGGAGGTATGTCTAAGCAACTGGAGGAGGCAGGACTAGCCAATCATATGTCTTGGCCCCACCTCCTAGTTGGCTGGACCCACCTCCTCTACAATCTGTTCCACAAGTGACAAGGAGGGGCTTTGAGACTGCCCAGGCATGATTTAAGTTGCTCACACCTGTCTTTGCTTCCCATCTTCCAGAATCAAGAATTACACACCCGATTTGTCCGTGTCTGAGGTGGACCAGGCCATCAAGGGTGCCTTCGAAGTCTGGGCCAAAGTCACTCCACTGCGTTTCACACGCATCGACTCCGGTGTAGCCGACATCATGATCTCATTCGGCAGCGGAGGTAGGAACTTCAACAGTTGCCAGCCGCCCCTGTGCACTAACCTCCCACCTGAAAAGACAGAGGTTTATTCACAAGGGCTTTTGCACGATCTGTTAACAAAACGCAAAATACTGTTAGATGTTTACAAGAGAAAAACAGCCTCAAAGATTGAACCACTTAAGGGAGACAGATGAAGAGCTTTAAGCGAAAGAGTGTTCAGACTCGGATTTTGGTCTGAAAATCAAGCTCCTCTGGTTCCCTTCACGTCATGCTCTAGTGTTTCTCTTAGACAGTATGCAGGAACACAGGAAACATAAACCGCACATACAGCCTGGAGTCTCCTTCATTCCACATTAAGACAACGTGCATTTGTGCCATTAGACCACGGAGACCCTTACCCATTCGACGGACCCGATGGCACCCTGGCTCACGCTTTTCCACCTTCCCCGGGCCTTGGGGGCGACACTCATTTCGACGAGGACGAGACTTTTACCTCTCAAACAACAGCAGGTGAGTCTTTCCGGTCCCTCAAGGGCCAGGAACACGGGAAATTCCGATGAGGTCTCAGAAGGGAAGTTTCTTCACCGAGACTCGTTTTTCTTCAGGCTACAACCTGTTCCTGGTGGCAGCCCATGAATTTGGCCACGCCCTTGGCCTGTCTCACTCCACGGACCCTGGGGCTCTTATGTACCCAATGTACAGCTACAGAGACCCAAGCACCTTCACGCTCCCCTATGATGACGTGAAGGGAATACAGTTAATTTACGGTAAGTCTGCAGCGCTTACCCACAATGCATTAGTTGCGCCGAACTGTGCTGGATGTGCAGTGCTACATAACCTAATTTGTCATTTGCGATCACTAGGCTCAAACCCCGATGTGAACGAGGAAGGTGAAGAAGTCCCTTCACCTCAAACTCCCGATCCTTGTGACCCAAAACTGGTCCTGGATGCCGTCGCATCTCTGCGTGGAGAGATGATGTTCTTTAAAGACAAGTACGTATGATTCAATTCTGAGACCAAGTACCTGATAAATGGTTCATGTTCAAGGAGATGTTTAAGGTCAGGTACTAATAAACGTATAGAAAGTTATGCTTTTATCTGATTAAATATATTGTGCATGAAGCTTTATCTCCAGGATGTAGTGCAGTAGTGGAAACTATCTTCCTCCTTCTCCTTCTCCTCAGGTTCTTCTGGCGTAGTTTGCCCCACAGCAACCAGAGAGAATTGCACCTCATCTCAACCTTCTGGCCAGAAGGTCCCAACAACATCGATGCTGCCTATGAGAATCCCAGCCTGGACAGGGTGTTCCTCTTCAAAGGTAAACAGCAAGATAGAAAAAAGGCTTTGCTGATGGCAACTTGTGCTGATGTGAAGTGTACCATCTACTTCTACTGCTAAGAAAACCTTACATCCTGTCCTTCTCCCGATCCACAGGTAATCAAGTCTGGGCTCTGTCAGGTTATGATATTGTGCCTGGCTACCCGAAAAACCTCACCAGTAAGGGTCTGCCAGCCAGGCTTCAGAAGATAACTGCCGCTGTGTATGACAAAGAAAGCAGAAAGACGCTGTTTTTCATGAACAAGCACTACTTCAGGTTTGTGCAGCAGACAGTGATACTGCCGTAGACCCACTGCGTCCAATCAGATTTTGGCAACATTTTATCGCTTTTGGGAACAATAAGCAGCAATAAATTCCAGGTTGATTTTTGAGTATTTGCAGCTGCAATCGTTTCCTGGATAAACATGCTGATTGTGCAACTATATCCTGCTCTGCAGCTACGACGACAGTAAGGGCAAGATGGACAAAGGCTATCCCAGACTGGTGAAGAACACGTTCCCAGGCATGACCGAGAGGGTTACGGCAGCATTCCAACTCCAAGGTGGGTCCCATTTCAGAAGTCCTTAATCAGTCATATAAAGGCACTGTTTAACACTCTTTTATAATGTCAGATTGCTCTCTAATAATACACTGTTTCACAGGGTTCACGTACCTGTTCAGTGGTCGGCACCTATACGAATACAGCTACCAGAGCCAAATACAGCACCGCAAGCTTCCCGGAACGCATTTCCTTAACTGCTGAGACTCAGGACCTCAAAAGCAGCCTTGCTGTTTTTCTACCAACATTTATTGCAATGCATTTTTAAATATTTGGACTAAAGCCATTTAATTACAAGAAGTGTCCTTTACAATATATTTATTACAATTTCTCTAAATTATTTGATTTTTGTTCACTGCTTTTTTTGGGAAATAAAGTGATTTATCAATTATCAGTAACAGATCTCTTGTGATTTTCCAAAAATTAAAAAAAAAAAAAAACTTTACCAAGAACTAAAACCATGTACATCCTTTAATATCCTTTGAGACACAAAACAATGCATGTCACACACATGGGGCATAATGCAGGCAGGGAAAGGAGGTGACAATCCAATTGCACCTCACAGAGACAACAGGGACTTAAATACAACTAAAAACGCACCGGGTAAAATCTATCAAAATAAACACACCACAAGGGATCAAAATAAAAACAGGAAGGAAAAAACACAGATTAACTAACAAGTAACAAACCAAAAAACCCAACCCAACACAACACAACTAGGGAAACCAAACAGATCAACATGCACATTCTGACATTAAGACAATGACCAGCTGGGGAAAATAACTGAGGCAAGAACTTAAATACACAAACCAGACTGAGCTAACAAGGACACAAGAGAGAAGTATTAACTTAACAGCCAATCAAAACAGAACACAACACAAGCAACGGATGAAACTAATGAACAGGGAGAGATCACAGAACTAGGAAAGTAAAACTAGAGAACACTAATCAAACACCGAAAATATAAGACTGGTACAACAAGTACAAAACACCAGATCCTAACACAGGGAGGGTGGACCACGAATGGAAGAACTGACAGAAAACACTAGCAAAACCAAATCCCATAACTAAAAACACTGGGGCACAATTAAAGGCAAACGAAATCCAGAACACGCAAGACTGTGCCAGCCTCAAACCCACAACCCCCATGTTTGCAAACTGAGCCACACACTCGGGCCAGAGGAGAGCGGGGTGCAGCCGGTACATCGCTCCGGGGCCCATGAAGCTCAAGGGGGGCCATGACGCCCAACTCGTCCCGTAATTTTTATTATACAGTGACCCCCCAGCTATACTGCGCCCCCGCTGTATTGCGGATTTTTCTGTGGAACATATGTAATTTTCTATCGCGGAAATCTGCGGTTTTATAGTGATCGTTTTTTAATGGGTTTTTGACAACTTTTTACGTTGAAATAAGTATTTTTCTATGCTAAACTATTAATAACAACAACATATTACTGTAATGATAACATATAATATACCTGTACCTGTACTTTACTAACGGTTAGTTATTATAAATGATATTGTTCTAACGAATTTTTGTCTAGCACACATATATAGTGTCCGCTGAAAACCGTATGCTTTGTTATGAATAGGCTGCAAAGTACAATACAGGAAGGATGTACTTATTGAATTTTTACTCCATTTTTATTTATATACAGTGCAAGTATATTATATGTTATAATTACAGTAATACTGTACATTGTTGTTATTAATAGTTATTAATAGCAATAGAACTAACTTATACGTAATATTTAAGCAATACACTAGTAAATCATAGAACATAATGCTACGTACAGGAATACGTAGAAATGCAGAGTCGCAATTCATAATGAAATGTACATACGCTTTTCATTTGTCATTACTCGTGCTAGACAAGTATAATTTATAATAACTATGACATAACTAAATATACAAATATTACATATATTATATTACTGTGCTTTGAACATTTATTTATTTAATTCATTTAATTTTTATCGTCTTTTTAAAAATTTTGCAAGTCTGTTTAGTTTCATAATTAAAAAGGCACGTGGGTCACGGGGTACTTGGCAGCGGTCAATGCACAAAAACTTGCGAAAGTGACTATCAACGAGTGTTCTCACCTGTTCATTCTACGTGTGTAAAATTTTGTATAAGTGCCCACACACCTTCTTCGTACCGGGGCCCGGATTTTTTATCGGCGGCCCTGCACACGCTCAGCCCACTGTCCGATGTGCAGTGATGTGGGGAAGAGGGAAAACACACAAGGGAACTAAGACAGCGAGGGGGAAAGGCGAAATGGGGAGGGGCACAGAGGGCGGGGTCAGACGCTACATAGCCTGACAATAATCGCTCTGAAGCAGCTTGTAGATAGCCTTTTACAAACCTAAAAAACACAAGCAGCATGTTTATATTGTTCTAATTTTATTTCTCCAAAAGAAAGATCTATGGGGTTACATGGACTAAAACTGACTTAAGTCGGATAAAACTGAAGATATGAATATACAATGGGCCCATTTCAAATAAATGATCTTAAAAGGACCCGGTACCTAACGGAGGAGGGGGCAAATCCTAAATACGTATGTTACTTGGGTCTGAAATAAATGTATTGTTTATTTATTGTTGCTACTTATTATTATTATTATTATCCACATTTATATATGTGGGCTAAAATGTTGAGGGCTGGGAGCAGGCAAAACACAAACGTAAGCACATATTCTTGACGGACTCAACGCGGGGACGCCGGGTGGTCGAGTCGCTTCAGTCACTGAAAAGCGAAATTAACGACAGAAAAAAATAGCTATGCTTGTGGAAGCAAGACCGTCTAAACGCGAGATGTCAGACTGAGTTACATATTTGTGAAAACTGTAAAATGTAACTGCAAAGTATAAAATGTTATGGATTTCCAAAATTGTCTTTTGCTTCTTAATGCTGGCAATCTAGTGTAAGTAATACATGGAGGACATTAAGGTCAAATGCATCTGCCACCCCCCAACAGAACAACTGCCTTCCCCCACCTAGAATAGAATATGTCTGAAATATAATTTGCTATGCTGCGCTTGGAAGTATCACTTAAAAAGTAAAACGAATGTAAAGAAGATATTCAGACACATTTTGCTGGCATAAAATGGCAGGTTTAATTTGTTTGAGAGGTAAAATTAAATAGGCTATTAAATTAAAATAAAACAATTAAGATACATATAAATGGATTTAATGTGTCGATTGAAATAGTTGTGCTTTGCTAATGACGCAATGGAACTTCAAATCAATTGCATTAAAATAAAAAATGAACATTATGTTGAACAGTACTTGTTTGAAATGAAATAAATCAGAAGTATTATTAAATTACCACAGAAAAGTTTCATATTTAGTAGCACCAGCACAGAATTAATTTATGGTCGGTTATTATTAAATTATAAATCTCTGACATTAAGCGTGCAGCAGTTTTATTAAAAACTTCTGTGCATTTTTTCATTATTTCATTCGTGGACACCAATGTGAAGATTTCCTTGCAGTAAATGAATACAATTTACCCTCGATGCCAGAAACACGGCTCCAGGGACCCATTAATTTTACTACATAGTGGACTTGCACCAAATAAGAAATTTAAAATCCTTAATTATGAAAAAGCCGATGGAAGCATTTCAGCATGCTTTTTAAAGCGTAAAATCTGCTATTTTAATTGACCTACCTCAATGATTCTAAAAACCAAAAACGTGTTAACGCGCCCCTCCAGTAAACAAATATTATCCCTCAACTCTAGGATATCTAAACATTTCTGAATGTTCGCCAGAAAGTGCTGTCATTCGCGCCGAAGCCATTACAGACACAGAAAGACTCTGTAACCGACATATAACTGCATAGCCTACATGCATACATAATTCAGCTGTCACCGTCATGTATATAAAAACTTAAAAGTTTATTAAAACCAACACTTTTACACAGTACAGTCAACCATGTTTCAAGTTCGTGCATAAGCCAGATGCCGTTGAGTAATTAAAATATAATGCCATTTTTAAATCATGAAAGTAACATACACATTTGAGAACATCATAGCCACGTCTAGAAATCAAACAATCAAAAGCAGTATTCTCTGTCCCACAGCATCCTACTCGGGGTACACTGATAATACTTTAACATGTGAAACATAAAGCGAAAGCCTTGGTCGTTCAAGATTAAGGTTGCGCTTCCTGCTCTGTGATAAAACAGCACGGAGGTAAATTAGTTTGAACAGCTCAGGAAATAGTTGGCGTTAAGTCTGCGCCTAAGTGCCTTGTTGCCGGCGTTGAACTCGTATATAGTCGATCCATTCAGCAGGTAGATGAAATCTGTAAAGGGGAGAGGTTAATAGCCCTGTATTCCCAGGCGGGACCACGGTGGCTCACTGCGAACCATTGGAAAACTTTTCTAAATGACTCCATATACATATGTAATAAGAATATTCAGATATGTTACAGTTGATCTACACTTCTGGTCACCGACTCCTTACACCCACCCAACTCTGAAAACAGGAAACAATCTCCCATCATGCATTGCTCCACCAAGGGGCGGGTTTCATGTTTCTATACACCCCCCTCCCCCTGAACGTTTAAACCAGGGGTGCCCAACTCCAGTCCTGGAGGGCCGGAGCCCTGTGTAGCTTAGTTCTTTCCCTGTTCCACCACAAATGATTCAGCTCAAGA
>JAODJW010000063.1:3308002-3319338 GCA_026777045.1 Hyperopisus bebe
CAGGTGTGTTAAATGAGGGGAAACCCAAAAATGTGCAGGGCTCTGGCCCCCCAGGACTGGAGTTGGGCACCCCTGGTTTAAAAAATAGCGAGTAGCATCAAAAGATCGTAGCTAGGTAGCTGATTAGCAGAAGGTACTGTATCGGCATCTCCTAAATGAGGAATGCGTTTATTTGTTGTTTAGCAGAGTGGCGGTCTGTGGTCACTACTGGGCAGTCCCACAGAACAGGATTTCTCGGTTAGCTGGGTTAACTTGGCTAGAAGTATTGATCGTTCAATCAGAGTTTAGATAAGGAGCATCCCTATTGGACAATTATGACTCCTAGTTTAAGTTAACCCAGCTGAGAAATCCTTCTTTGTGGAACATCCACCCCCAGGATGCGTTATAAATGGTGGGAAATTCTGCAAGCAGGTCCACTTGCTTTAAATAACAAGAGCATCTGTCGTGATTAAAATACATCTTTTACCTTATTGTACTACCTGTGGCGTGCATTACAAAGCAGGATTTCTTGCTTAGCCTGATAACTTGTTGGATTTAAGGTTCCCCATTTTAAATGGACTTTATCTTCGTTCATGTACATTTAGCCCAGACCACCTCAAATCTGACAAGTTATCTTGCTAAACCAGAAATCCTGCTTCATGATACAGTCCCCTGCACAAGTCATTTATTTATTTGTTTGTTTATTTACATGATTATTCTTTATTATGTTCTTTGGGTAGACACAGTTAGGGTGATGTTTGCCTGGATACTGCTGGCCAGCAAAGGATCTTGTTTAGACATGTAGGTAGTTAGTTGACACTCACCTCCGACTTGAAAAGCAGCCATGACTTCCCCTTGCATGCCTTTGAAATCATTGGCTACAGGTTTGGGGTAACCTTTGTCCATTGAATTAAGGTTACCACTGTAGCTACAGGATCAGCAAGAAAGGCACCATTAGCAGCAGGTAAACTGAGGTCAACACAGGTGATACAAGCCTGAGATCAAAGCTTACTGATGCCAGTTCTGTCCACAGTGCAGGAACTTTCTGCTTGTAAGCATAAATAAGTTTTTTGTACAAACCTGTAGTATTGGTCATTGACGAAGATCAGCGTCTTTTTGGTTTGTGTGTTGTACACAGCAGCGGTGATTTTCTTAATCCTGGCTTGCAGACCAATCTGGCTGAGGGTTTTCGGGTAGCCTGCAGCAATGTCGTAGCCGAACAGTCCCCAGACCTTATCATCTGCAA
The DNA here is from genome assembly GCA_026777045.1 of Hyperopisus bebe. NCBI lineage: Eukaryota > Metazoa > Chordata > Actinopteri > Osteoglossiformes > Mormyridae > Hyperopisus > Hyperopisus bebe. Next base: position 3,309,228 of record JAODJW010000063.1, read on the forward strand.
ATCAGGAGAACGAAAACTATAAGATTTTCTTAACAGCACACGTAATATCAGCACGGGTTACTGAAGCCTTTTGCTTCTCCTGTAGTTCACCTTTGAAGAGGAACACCCTGTCCAGGCTGGGATTCTCGTAGGCGGCATCAATGTTGTTGGGAAGTTCTGGCCAGAAGTTTGAGATGAGGTGCAATTCTTGCTGGTTGGTCTGGGGCAAAGTACGCCAGAAGTACCTGAAGAGGAGGTTTCTCTTCAAGGAGATGTTCTGACAACTGGGAGAGTCTCAGACTTAATAATACATACTTGTCTTTAAAGAACATCATCTCTCCACGCAGAGATGTGACAGCATCCAGGACCAGGTTGGGGTCACAAGCATCGGGTGTTTTAGGTGGTTCTGGACCTCCTGTGTTTCCCACACCTGGTGACCAGAAACAATCAGTGAGCCTGTAGCACTTTATACCCAGAACAGTTCAACACAACTGATGTATTGTGGGTTCCTGTTACATGACTCACCGTAAAGTGACTGTATTCCCTTCACATCATCAAAGGGAAGAATGAAAGTGTTTGGGTCTCTGTAGCTGTACATTGGGTACATAAGAGCCCCAGGGTCCGTGGAGTGAGACAGGCCAAGGGCGTGGCCAAATTCATGGGCTGCCACCAGGAACAGGTTGTAGCCTGAAGAAAAATGAGTCTCGGTGAAGAAACTTTCCCTCCTGAGACCTCATCGGAATTTCCCATGTTCCCAGCCATCAAGGGGGGGATACATTTTCGGACCAGGAAGGCTCACCTGCTGTTGTTTGAGAGGTAAAAGTCTCGTCCTCGTCGAAATGAGTGTCGCCCCCAAGGCCCACGGAAGGTGCAAAAGCGTGAGCCAGGGTGCCATCGGGTCCGTCGAATGGGTAAGGGTCTCCGTGGTCTGATGGCACAAATGCGAATTGTCTCAATGCCTTTTCACTGGGAAGTTAATGCACCGGGGCGGCCGGGCAGCCGTTGACATTCATACCTCTGCTGCCAAAGGAGATCATGATGTCGGCCACACCGGAGTTGAGGCGTGTGAAACGCAGAGGAGTGACCTTGCCCCAGACCTCAAGGGCGTCCTTTATGGCCCGGTCCACTTCCGACACGGGCAAGTCAGGTGTGTAGTTCTCGATTCTGGAAGATGGGAAGCGAACTCACGTGTGAGCAGCTCAGATCACACCTGGTCCTCCTCAAAGCTCCTCCGTCTCACACACTGACACTGGGGTCTCACTCACCTGTAAGTCACCGGGTTGTTGGGCCACTTTGGATTCCCTGGAAAGGTGGAGTACTCGGCCATATCTGGGACCCCACAACGCGGTTTTTTCATCACCTCCAGCGTTTTGTCATCCAGCACGCCTGTCACCTCGAGCCTGAAGAACAGCTGCATCTCCCTCAACTTCAGGTTGAATGGACTCAAGCCTCGATTATTTGAGGAGGTATTTGTATTTTTCAGGTCGAAGAACTTCTCCAGATAATCCTAAAAGAGCAATAAAAGAATGTTAGAAGCAAGATGAAAATCTGTTTCAGGTATATATATATATGGATGAGACATATATATATATATAAAGCATCCATGGAAACACCGAGGCTGGAACGGGAGAGATGGCAGCCTTACCTGGGCAAAGCTGGCATTGGACCCCGGTGGCAGGGGGGCTGAGCGTGCCGCCATTGCCAGGCAGGCGAAGACGCACAGTGTGCTGGCCCTCATGTTTCCTGACAGGTGCTGGAGTACCGCTGTGCCATCCCTAGGACTCCGTCCCCTCTTAAATACAACACACGTCGCGTTGAGCAACCTGTTGAGTCACCTGTCTGTAAGTGACTTTACGAAAGCAGCGGAAGGGGCTACTGTGAAGAAAGATGTTGTTGAAATGATTTTAATTCCCTCTTACTCATTTGCTGCATTATTTATATAATGGGACTCGGGGCAAGTCACAGTAGCTGCTCACAGATATGATCTTTTGGTGCGTATGTTTCTTGTTTCACTAGTTCAGTGTGACTCGTTATTGATTATAAATCTGTCTTTTTCGAGGTGATATCAAACCCTTAAACTGCGGTTTACTGCCCACTGCCAGCAGATTTGCAACTTTTGGCCAATCTGGCTGACATTAGCTACTTACAAAGTCAGTCTGGGCTCATAAAGTCCTGCCCTGGTTGCATGCTTTGTGAACGTCCCCCTGAATTCAAAACAAGACAAGTCCAGTGGACTTTATTGTGATACTATCTACATACAGGTACATAGCGGCTAGTAATAGTGCACCCCCAGGACTGAGGTGTGACATACAAACAGCAGGGGGAGGGTTTTCATAGGACTTAAAGTGCAAAAAACAGGGGGGCTGGACACAAGGGTTTATATACCTAAAGAAATGTGGATGTATATAAACAAAAAGTAAGACAGCTGCATGTGGAATAAATCCAGTGGCTAAAAACGAACAATTCATTGATAAAAAGAATATCTAAATAATAACAGAATAATAATAACAATAAGTTAAAGAGGTATGTAGTAAAGAATTAATGTCGTCTCCGATTAAAATTGATTCTCTGTATAAAACAAACTGTAATCAGCGATTGCTCTGTGATGTCTCTTGGTTTGCCTGTTATGTAATATAATTTAGGTTATAATAACAGTTTTAATGAAGAGTCCATAAGTTTCTGCCAGGCTCGGAGTGTTATGAACACGGTGAGTCATGGATTCATCATTAAGGATTCACCCAGAATATGATGGAATCTTCCTCTATTATTGCAGCTTTTGTGTTCATGTGGAACAGAATAACCATGCGTCTGTTTGTTACAATTATTTGCTTATCAAGGCGCAATATAGAGCTTGGGATCTTTTTGTGTTGAAATGATCTTCCATTTCTGTTTCCACAACCAGAAAGCCTGTTCACTCATGTCCTCTTGAATGTGTTTGTTTTTGTTGCAATAGCAGCCGTGAGGATTTTTAAGCATTTAAAAAAGTTCCCATTTCTACCATATGTCACAATTCACCCTAAAGCACATTAATGACCACATTTTCGATAAAAAAAAGTCTGTCCAAAGTTATTGTCCTTATAACTTGTATGTTATTTGATTTTGCTCTGCGAATCAACAGCAGTGTTACACCAATTTGTGTGACCCTGTCTTTGCATTTAATCACATATCAAGCCTAATTTCATTCATTAATCATTCATTAAAACTGAAGCTCAGTGCAGTGTATGCGCATTGTGTAGTTGTATTAAGTATTAAATGAAATGAAAACAGTTTACCAAGGACCTTTGGCACCAGGAGCTAAATTTTCAGGATGTTTCTGTTATTTACATGAAGATGGGAAGCAGGTTCCTAGCATGGCTACAATGGATGGAGGAGGGCCTGAAAAGCGAAGAACCAGAAATAAACATGATGCAGCTTCTGTTGTTTTTGGTTCTCAGACATGGGAGGAAGAATCACACCCCTGCAAGGTTTGGACATATCGTTTCCACACAGGCAGGCCGCTACCGTGTTTTGCCGCGGGTGCAGATATGTAATTGTTCTGGCGGTCACCCACAATTTCCTCACTTTGCATTTGGTTTTCATCTGTTATCAAACTCACATCTTGGTTAAGTAAACACACCGTGTCAGAGGACGTCGCTTCCAGCAAAGACAAGCAACATGTTTGCCAACACAGCAGATCTCTCAGTTTTGTTGAAGAAATTATTTAAGAAATATGCTGCACTGGAATGTTGTGAAAGAATGTGAAATAAAAAATCTTACCCAATATTGATGCAGGAGCCTGCTTGATGCATCAACAAACTGCTGTTAAAACTGTGCAGCAAAACAGTCAAAATGATTCTAGTTTTATATAGCAGTTGTAAAGCAATAAGTACAATGTTTGAACTTGCACAAGTGTTTTAATTTGAATGTCCAGCATTAATCTGGACCAGCACCGTCAGACAAATAGTGACCAGAAGTCACCTGTGGCTAGCAGGTTAAGAAAAGAAGATATTTAATCATCTGAAAAACCATAAGGTGGAATGTTAGGGAAGCAGAAGTGAGAACATCCATATACAGAATCTTGTATTCTTACTTTGTATTCATCCATCAAACCAGCCATACATACTCTAACACTTTATCCTGTTTACGGTGGTAGGAATTCACATTCCGAATTATTTGTTCGATGTTTTCTCCCAAGTATGGAAGATTTACTTATCTATAATGTCTCCTTAGAAGAATGCTGTCACATTGGATTACGCTCCCACTTGAAGATTCCTATAGAATGTCTCACACGCACGTGACTGAACACATAGCTGAACATCTCTGGCCAGTTACCCCAACTCTCCGCGTGGAGTGTGGTCGTGTTGACTGGAGAATGCTGTCAGTGTGTTTATGACATGCTGCAGAGACTCTGCCCCCGAATGAGTCATTCAGGGTATCACGGCTCCTAGGCCAGAAGACAGGCTAGGGCCTAGATGTGATGCCATGTCCGTTGTAGGCCCTCTTCCAACACACAACGTCGCTCCCCACTTAAAGTACTGAAATGCTTCAAGCTCCTTCCTTCATTTCCACACCCAGCAGGTCTGATGGTTAATTGTCTCACAATCTGCTTCGTTAACCAGGCCCTAGTGCGGTTTTGCCCATTGACCACTAATGCCATGCTTAATGTGTACTGCCACACCAAGCAGATTGACCCATTCACTCTTCTCCTTTCGTTTATATGTTTCATTTATATAACATGCTTATGCAGGTAAACTATACAGCTCAGGTGCCTTTGATCAGATCCTACTGGTTTCCACAACTCTGTTTTTTCATGTTTTCATGTTTTCAATCCTATGGGTAGTACATTCCAACACTGTATGAGTAACCCATTGATGACACAGTCAAGTGCGGATAATTATAGGGTGTTGAATGCCCTTTATAGTGGGATTACCCTGGGTAAATTCCACCATGCTCTTAATCACAAGGTGTACAGGTGGAGTAAGAAAGAGCGGCCATGTTCAAGGTTAAATTCAGGGGTAGGGTTGGGGTTGGCGTCTTACCTGATGGATGAAGCAAAAGATCACGCAGCATCCCTGTTGGATCCTTCTTGTTGTCCAGGGTTGAATCTAAGGGAACTATCCCAGAGTTCTACGGGGCACAAGTCCTGGTACCAGGATTCTGGAATAAACAACATTACCAGATCATTTATCCAAAATTACATGACCCAGGTTCTGCAGTTTCAAGCAATGAATGCACCTGGGCCTTTGGAGGTATCTTGAAGTAATAGTTCTCTACAAAATGTCAGTCCTTTTGTTCTGCATTGAGGGGGCGAAGCACCCACAGGTAGAGGCAGCTTGCCGATATGAATCTGAGATGAAATCATCATCACTGCAGTTTCCGCCTCTTTTGTCCCCACTGAGAGCAGAGCTGTGCCCAGCATCCCTCAGCACCCTTAAAAACCGCCAGCTTCCCATAGGAGATGCCATCAGACGTGCAGTGTTTCCGGGTGTTTCTCTGTCATGCGGAACAGGCTCGACCAGCACACGTTAAACTGACTCACAGCCAGTGAAAAATAACAATTAAAAAAGAATTACGTGCAGTTTTAGATAGTAACAGTTAAAAATCTGGACACATTTCTCTGTTTTAGCTCTGTTATTTACCAAGGCCTCAAGGAAATGAAGTAAGACATATTAAATATTGCTTTGGTCAAGAGTAGTACTGAACTCAATTTTTCTTATATTCTAGACTCTTCAAAATATTCAGTTCAATTCAATTTTATTTGTATAGTGCATTTTCACAATATTACATTGTCTCAAAGCCCTTTACATTATCCCTGCCCAAAGCCCCCAGTGAGCAAGCCAGAGGCAACAGTGGCAAGGAAAAACTCCCTAGAAAGAAGAAACCTTGGGAGGAACCAGACTCAGAGGGGGAGCCCATCCTCCAGGGGGAGGTAAAGTAAGTCCAATATAGCAAAGTCCCAATTTATAAAGTTAAATTTGTATAATAACAGGACCCCCCCTGTAACTGGAAAATGGATAAGCGAAGGGAAATTGTGCATTGTCCAGGTATAAATGCAGAAGGTCCAGCTGATGTCAGGACAGGCAGGTGAGGAAGCTGCTTCCTTCGGCGGGATGGAGGGGTGGTGCGGTCCAGCAGCATGCAGGTGAGGATGGCAGACGTGTAGTCAGGCTGGGTGGGCAGGCAGAGATCTGCCCGCCATCAGGAGCTCCAAGACCGATAACTGAACAGTGCTTCAATAAAACTGTGTGACTAATACATGAAATTGTGAGTTATTTTGTAGTGCAGTGTGGAGATAAGGAGACTCCAGCAGGTCTAATTAACTATGGCAGTTTAACTAGGTAAGAGAGGTGGGGGGATCACAGGCAGGAGGAATCTCTGAGCACCAGCGCTTCAACGATCCATGGGGCAGGTGAAGCCATACCTTGGGGGATGTCTGATGTGTGGAAAGAGGCACGGCGCCCCCCGCCATTGGAGCATGCCATGGCATGTGCTGCTGTGCTGTGTGACCAGCAACACATTTGTGAAATTCTCAGATGGCTTATGTTTACAGAACAGAGTTTACGGCCTCATCCAAATGATTCAAAAGCACACGTTTGTAATCATTTAAACAGGATGTTTGGGTAAAAACCCAGCAGAGTCTGATCCTCGGGCTGCAGAAACGCTGTCACTGTGACTCACGGCATCTCCTGTATGAGGATACAGTGGAAGCTCCTCCCATTTGTGTCCACAATAGTGTGGAAACGGGTACGAGCCTCTGGGGAGGAAGGACAACTCCAACTATGCAAAACTCCTGTCGTTATATGATGCTGGTATTTCCAATATCCCCAATTCTGTGAAGGAATGTGATGTTTCAATGACGTCAAGCAGGTAGAGAGGACAAACTCAAGGACAATGACGAATTATAAGGACAGTCAACTACACAGGACATAGACAGGCTCATCGAGGTTGGAATGAGGAAGGGGGTATCGGGATTTGAACCTGGGAAGAGATACGGTGACAAGAGACAGGGATGGAATAAACGGCGTCCAATCACAAAACCGGGACACCCCAAGGCTCCACAAAAGCCAGCCAATCACGAGACTGGGCCACCCCTAGGGCTTGACAAATGCCAGCCAATCACAAGACTAGGCCACCCCAAGGACTTGACAAATGCCAGCCAATCACAAGACTGGGCCACCCCAAAGGTTCGGCAAATGCCAGCCAATCACGAGACTGGGCCACCCCAAGACTCCGGCAAAAGTCAGCCAATCATATGTAAATGTTTATTACTGAGAATGCATGGTATCGGTATAGCTGTTATACATTTTTTCACAAATATTTTAATGGTTCATTTTACGTAGCCGTCTTGGTGTGCAAAATACTGAAACCTACCAATAGATACAAGCTATTCAAGCACTGATGATTTACCATAATGACAAATTTAAAAACATATTAGGAGGATACACTACATTGCCAAAAGTATTGGGACACCCCTCCAAATCATTGAATTCAGGTGTTCCATTCACTTCCATAGCCACAGGTCTATAAAATCAAGCATCTAGGCATGCAGACTGCTTCTACAAACATTTATGAAAGAATGGGTCAGAATGGGATCTCCTGTGCAATAAGGCCATTCATGAAATTTCCTTGCTACTAAATATTCCACAGTCAACTGTCAGTGGTAATACAACGTGGAAGCAATTAGGGAGAAGAGCAACTCAGCCATTAAGTGAATGAGGTGCAGACTTGAGGTGCACAATGTGCAGAAGTCGCCAACTGTCTGCAGAGTCAAAAACTGCAGACATCCAAACTTTGCGTGACCTTCAGATTAGCTTAAGAATAGTGTGTAGAGAACTTCATGGAATGGGTTTCCGTGGCCAAGCAGCTGCATCCAAGCCTTATATCACCAAGGGCAATGCAAAGTGTCGGATGCAGTGGTGTAAAGCACGCCGTGACTGGATTCTAGAACAGCGGAGACATGTTCTCTTGAGTGACGAATCACGCTTCTCTGTCTGGCAATCCGATGGACAAGTCTGGGTTTGGCAGTTGCCAGAAAAATGGTACTTGCCTGACTGCATTGTGCCAAGTGTAAAGTTTGGAGGAGGGGGGATTATGGTGTGGGGTTGTTTTTCAGTGGTTGGGCTTGGCCTCTTAGTTCCAGAGAAAGGAACTTTTAATGCTGCAGCATTCAAAGCCATTTTGGACAATTTTATGCTCCCAACTTTGTGGGAACAGTTTGGGGGCAATATGACTGCACACAAGTGCACAAAGCAAGGTCCATAATGGATGAGAGAGTCTGGTGTGGAGGAACTTGACTGCCCTGCACAGAGCCCTGACCTCAACCTGATAGAACACCTTTGGGATGAATTAGAGTGGAGAGTGCAATCCAGGCCTTCTCGTCCAACATCAGTGCCTGACCTCACAAATGCTCTCCTGGAAGAACAACAATTTCCATAAATACACTCCTAAACCTTGTGGACAGCCTTCCCAGAAGAGCTGAAGCTGTTACAGCTGCAAAGGGTGGGACAACTCCATATTAAAGCCTATGTATTAAGAATGGGATGTCATTAAAGTTCATGTGTGTGTAATGGTAGGTGTCCCAATAATTTTTGCAATATAGTGTGTCTAAAAAGAATGGTAGAAAATTTAAATTGAGTGACAGCAGGGCTATTAAGTTTTCCCTGCAGTTTTTAATACTGTTAAAAAATATATTTAAAAAAAAATCATTAAGAGTATTAAGTGTATTAAAAGTACAGCAGACACATTGGACATGGTGTCATGACGACCTTGATGGGATATGTGATTGGGTGATGACTGGATAGGGGGGGGAGGTGAATGGATCAGGCCCTCTGAGGCTGTTTACCTGCAGCTTCATGACAGCCCCCCTGCCACATGTCAGCCAGCAATGATGACACACGTTGTTCAATCTTGATAGTTGCCCAATATCCCTGCATTTTACAAGAAGCCTGTTGCAATAGGGCCAAGAATCACTATGGTCGACACATTGCTGCCTGTGGCTGCTTCCTGTGGCACTGACTGCACAATATCAGAGCACTGGGGGGCATCAAATGTGAAACCAGGTTTGTGAGCCTTGAAAGCAATCAGTGGCTCTTCATCCTTCTCTTTCAAAGCAATCAGTGTCTCTCCATCCTTCTCTTTTAAAGCAATCAGTGTCTCTCCATCCTTCTCTTTTAAAGCAATCAGTGGCTCTCCATCCTTCTCGTTTAAAGTAATCATGTCTATCCTTCTCTTTTAAAGCAATTGTGTCTCTCCATCCCTCTTTTTCTCATTTCATTACATCAGCCTTGCTTGGCATCCTTTGTTTGTTTGTGGCCCTACATCTCGCAGTAGCTGTGTCCTCTTCTAGGGGGAGCAGTGAGCAGGCTAATTCATTAAGGCCCAGCCTTTCCAAACCCTTCCTGTACAAGGCATTAGAAGTCCTGTTGGCGTTTATCAGTGTTTGACAAAGGTAGAGCTGTGTCAATGTCCTACAAAACAAATAAAATGACATCAGCTGACAACCCAGCCTCCAGGTCTGACTCTCTGTAAATAAGAGCTATTTTAATATTACTAACAACATTAAAATAAAGTAACGCATTAAATTAAGTCAGTATTTCCAAACCTGGTCCTCAGGGACCTGCAAGACGGTTCACGTTTTTGCTCCCTTCCAACCCTCTGCCAGACAATCTACATTTAGGAAGTTGGAAGAGAAAAAAAACATGGACCGTCTGCGGGTCTCTGAGGACTGGATTGGGAAATGCTAATTTAAGTGATTGTGGAAGTGTAGTCATCCAGTCTGAATCTTTGGGGAATTTCCGTTCCAGCGCCTTGACGTTTTGGGAATGATGGTGATGCAATCGACATCCCTGAACACATGACAAATGGTCTATGCCATGTGATATTTGGCAACTAAGACCTGACAGCTGTACAGTGTCTATAATTCACCCAGATTACATCAGCTGGAGCCTTTCCAGCTTACCCAGAAGACCACTACATCTTGTGGGTCTAACTTTCCGAGTTATGAAGACTCAGAAAATCCACAGGATGTTATGAGTCCTTGCACAGCACTTAAAAGATACTTCCAGCCAGCTGCTAGGTGCATAGCTGTCAAGTCTCCCGTTTTGGCCGGGAAACTACCGCATTTTACCCCTCTTTCCCGCCGTCCTCCCGTATT
>JAODJW010000063.1:3326764-3345966 GCA_026777045.1 Hyperopisus bebe
TTAAGTTATGACTCGTTTTTCATGTCTTATACATGAAATAATAACAGTCTAATCCACACAGTGAGGCAAAATCCTACCCAAGTAAAAGTACAGGATGGTCTCTGCTAAACAGCCTTATACACAAAACCTCCTTTATAGCTTCTGGTTTGTGGCTCAGCGATAAAAAGGCTGCAGATTCAAACCCCAGGGTCAGCAGAGTGATGTCACCACTGGGCCCCTGAACAAGGCCCTGAATCATGGCTCCAGGGAATGAATGACTCTGATGTTCAATTGTACTTTTCTTTGGATTAAAGTGTCTGCTAAATAAATAAAACGTAATGCACCCTTCCCCTATTTTTAAAACCTAACCCACTTATGGCAGATATTTTCTGAAATTTAAAAGCAGTCCCAGGCTTAGACTGTTTTCCCCTCCCTTAAATTCCGATGGCCTCTTTGACGGACGTCTTTCATGCAGGACCTGCTTACCTGCATCTCATACTGCAGCGTCATGTGGAAGCACCAGGACCCGATACCTACAGCTGCAAGACAGAAGAGACCAATACACTGTTTATCTCCCACTCATCGTGTCCCAATGGCAGGGACATTATTAGGATGCCAACCTGGGGAGGGGATTTGAGTGGGCACTAAGGTTCAAATTGGGGGGGGGGGGTTGCAATAATAGAAGTTTAATATTTAATATTTTAGCAATTCTATTAAATCACTAAATGACTGGTTAAACTTGTGTGGGCAGATGATCTGACTGGATGGGCACTGCCCAGCCATTGGCCACCGGTAGCCACGCCCCTGTCCAATGACATGGCAGCCCAAACGCACCTGCAGGGGACCCCATTTGGCGGGAAACCCAAGTCTGGGCCTGGCATCGCCAAGCCTTCTTTCTGCATACAAGCTCCGACAAGCTGAACAGCGGTGGTAATCCTCCTCAGCTTTGAACACCATCTGAGCGAGATTAACAGGCCCCTGCCAAGCTCCTCCTGGTTTCAAGAGCACCTTCTGGGTGTGTCCTCACTGGCTGGCCTCCATGACGCTCCCACTCAGCAAAACCCACACACTCCCGACACAACCTGCGTTCCGGTACCGCATTCCTACAGCCCGGCACGTCATGTCAGGTTGGGTAAGACTCCAGGATTATTTAGGTCAAAGTTGGAAATCACTGACCAGTGGTCACTTATAAATATCTGAGCCGTGTGACTAACACACTTTCACTGTGTGTATGAGATGGATCAGCATTTCACTGAGCTGTAATGTAGACGCCGTCGGTATTTAATCCTTCTCACCAACTTCTTCACAAACAAAAAGCAAGCAGATGTAACACAAGTCCACCCATGAGGCAAAGTTTTTTAAACCGGGGTTGTTATGGTGATTGTCAGATATGTCTCAAATTTCTTATAATATTAATCCACTATCGTGGGTGTTTGTGTGTGTGGGCATTTTCTTTTCAATGCCACTAAATCAACAGTCTAGTTTTTCATTTCAAGTGCTACTGGGATCCTTCTGACAAGGAAATCCCTAAGAATGAACAATGGACAACAGAGTTAAGCATGGCTCAGCGTGGAGGTGAACATCGGGTGAGCTTCAGAGAGACTCAAACTCACCTGCGAGGCCCAGGAAGGCGAAGACGTAGCGAGTTTCCAACCCATCCTTCAGGGTTTGCAGGGCGCCGTAAAGGGGAGGTACGATCATGATGAGGTTGCTCATGGTGTTCCCTACGGACCACAAGGTGGGGGGATCCTTTAAAGTGTTTCTCAATCCAGTTCCCACAAACATCCTGACAATCCACATTTTGCTCCCAAAAAGGAGCAAAAATGTGTACCTTCTCGGGGTCCCAGAGGTCTGGGTTGAAAAATACTGCTCTGACATATACAGACTGCCCACTACACTGGCTCATTAACTGTATTAAACCACCTACTAAAATGTGGACATGGGGGACTTTCAGTGTAGGCCAGCAGGGGGCGTGGTTCTCAAAGACAACGGAACCTCACTTCGGTTCGAAAGCATATTCCACACTAACGTAACACCTTCGAGCAAAGTGTTTAGTGATTCCTCGAGGGAAAACAGCCACATTGCAGCCAATAAATTCGTGGCAGCTTCCAAGGCACGCTGTATTTCCCGAAGACAGTCATCGCATTGTATTCTGTAATTAAAGTTCCAGTTTAGAGCGTTGGGAGGGGGGGGGGGGCTTTTGCACAGTTGCCAGCTTACACTCCTGAGAAACGTCCTGCAGTTTTTTTGGATATCTGGTGAAGTAAAAGCCGTGCAGCCGTTTTAACCCCTACAGCACTTGGGAGAGTAAAGCTAAACTCATAAGACTGCTTCCTTTCCGGGCGGACGAGTGGGCTCAGGGTGCGGGCAGGTATGCAGCGAGATAAGCCGAGACAATATCGCGTGTGCAAAAACCTTAAAAGATCTCCAGAGATCCGAGAAAGAGAAGCAGGTTTCTCCGGACTCAAGATACCGATCGCGCCGGCGTTTGCGATCGTTAACGGGCGCCAGGGATGTAGGTCCGAGTAAAAGCATCGAGTATGTCACTTTAAAAGAACGGCGTCACAGCAAACGTAGACACAGTTTACTTTGTTTCAAAATCGGAAGGTGACGAATCGCGGTCGGGCGAGCAGGCGCCGAAACGCAAAAGTGAGCATTTTCACTCAATGAAACGTTAATCGATTTGTGATCTGTACGGGTGCTGGTCCTCAATGAATGATTAGGTCACACCTGAGGGAGGGCACTGAAATGTGGCGATTGCAGCAGCCCTGGAAGGTACAGATGATCATGATGATGATGATGTTGATTCTTATAATTATGACGATAGTGATGATGATGACGATGATGAGGGAGCGACATACCCTAATGCACCGTGCGGCTCTGATCCGCAAATGCCGCGCCCCTCCTTTGCATGCCTCCCCGGCTCATCGTAACTCAGCCCGGGCACCGTGCGCTGTGCTAGCGCAGCCGAGCCAAAGCCTCACTCTGCCGGAGCGATCCGGAGGCAGGGCCCTGTCCTGGCGTAACATTGCATTTTCCCTCTATCTGTGTAGAAACCATTAAAACCCCAAAGGAGCGAGCGCTCCTGCATTTTCCCCGCCCCGGTTTTACTCACAGAACTCGGCGATGTAGAAAGACACGGCGTAGTTCTCTTCGCACCAGTCCAACGTGGAGGTCGGGCGGCCCCAGTATCCCTGCCTGTCTGCGGAGGGAGCCATGATGGAAAGTCAGCAGCCGGGCGAGTGTCTGCGGGAGGGGGGTAAATCCCGTCACTATGGCGACGGGCACAGAGGGCAGCGCTGGGGGGCATCACCTGCGCCCAGGTAAGCTTCCGCCTTTAGGGCGCCGGCATGCTCCGGGTAATTACTACTGTCAAACGCACCGCCTTCCTCATTATATATGCAGCCTTTTTTACTGTCTCTAGCTGTCTCTTTACGTTTGTTATCTATTTATTTAATGCATTCGTCTCTTTATTTATGTGACATTTATTTACAACATGTCTGTTTATGTCACCTATTTATTTATTGCCATCGTCTCTTTACATATATTATCTATTTACTGCATTCGTTTATTTATATTATCCATTTATTTACTGCCTTCGTCACTTTATTTATATCAACTATTTATTTAATGCTTACGTTTTGCACTGAATTGATTACGTTACCGGTTTCCCTTGAGAAAAAATTGTTGATAAAAAAACACTAAATCACTAATCCGAATTCCTTGTGGTTGTGTATTTGAATAGACTATATTTATTTCTTGCTTAATCTTTGAAAAGCAACGAGATGAAGTGATTCTGGAACTGAATAGGCTTATTGCGTATAAGTAATTAAAAAATACTTTCGCGAATAGGTGTGATCTGTTTGTGAATAGATTTGAGAGTAGTTGGAGCAGTTTCTATGTCGACAGCTATCCAAACTAACGCAGCTGTCGTCATTTTGTTACCGTCTGTGTTGTTCTGCCCAAAACCAAAAGAACCGTATTGTTTATTGCCAACTGACAATCCTCCGAGATGTAGGCATATAGATAAAAACATCAAGGTTGGCACAAAGCTTTTTAGGTATTAAATCACGTAAGGTAAACTGTATGAACGCCAGAGCTGTGCACTCTGGAGACATTAAAGAACCCATTATCACGGGTAATGACATAACACGCCCACAGTAACCACTTAAATGAGTGATGGCGTTTATATCGCGTGCAAAAACAAAATACTATCAGCTCACGATAAAATAGTTATGTGTGTCCTTCTTTTCCCTTTTCGATTAGGAACAGCAAGTCCTTGTCAGTTGTTTCACTGTGTATCAATTGTACCGCTGGGAACACTGATGGCGATTTCATGGATGTGGATTTGATCATTACGCCACTGGACACATTTTGTTGTGTTTTGCTGTTGGACTTTAATAAATATGTTAATATGTATTTATGCTTAAATAAATGGGCAGCAGATTTAAAATAACATAATAAATGGGATATTTTTTTATTTCGCATTTTCTCTCAAAAGAAATATTCTTCGTATTGCATTTTAAAATAAGATTACAACTAAGCCTGTCCTGGGACCTGTATCACGAAGCTGGATTTCTTGTTTAGTGGGATAACTTGTAGGATTGTGTAAGTGAACGAAGATGACGTAATTTTAATAGCTAAATCCGACAAATTATCCCACTAGGCAAGAAATCCTACTCCGTGATACAGGACCTAGTTGTCGTATTTAATATTAACATTTGCCTTAATGTGAAGGGGAAGAACAGTAATTCAACATGAAATATTGAACTATTTGTCATTGGAAACACGTGGTTTTTTACACGTGTTGGTGACGCTGTGCTGATGAAGAATACAAGTCATGGTGCAATGCCACAAAATTGCCACTAGAGGCCACTACAAACCCAACACCATACAGAACGTGAAAAAATACTGTAAAAAGTAATGGTTAAAGTTTCGATAGTTTCAGAGAAACATCCTAAAACTCTCATGCTTAAGTTGCAGGGTAGGGGAGTCGGGACGTACGACAAACCAGTAGTGCAATGGAAGATGAATTGAAGACGTTCAGTAATTATGACTGGTATAGAACCAACTGTAATAAAATGTTTTGAATTTGAACTATCATTACTTGACATATCATCTTGAGGTATTATGTATGTTCTCTGAAGTACAGAGGTAAACTGTTTTTTTAATGGGTGGGAAGTTCTTTCTGAGAGAAATTGAGAGCAGAGAGAGAAGGTTTCCCACTTAAGGTCCCTGGCGGGCTGTAGCATTGAACTTTAATGTACGTATTCAAAATTGAAGTATAATGAGTAAAATTCAAACTATCAATCAAATATTGTCATGAATAGAAGGGGGCAATATACAATGACAGGGGTTCTAAGGAGAGCAACGTTCCTCTCACCCACAGCACCACGCCCAACGGACTCCATGGCAGAGGCACCCAGTCTTCCTTAACTGCTGGTCCATACTGCTTTACTGTAAGTGCTGGTTGACCATGAACCGAAAATCCATGTTCAGCCCTTTAATGGGAATTGTTGGCTATCCTTTCCAGCACAGTCAAATCCACTTCTCTGACTCACAATCATGGCTGGTCATTCCTGAATGCTCACATTCAGAAGATGCCTGTTACTGGTGGGACAGGCTTTGGTACACGCCTACCCTTTGACACACGAGGGGTGGGCGGCACCACAGCACTATAGCGGAAATAAAGCGCCGGGAAGCACACTTCTGTAAATGTAGTCTTGATTATCAGTGTTATCATGATACACGTATTGATGCAACAGGCATTGAGGTCCGGGGGGGGGGGGCACAGGCCCAATTTGAAAGCTGATTGGCCCCTGGAGTGCCCAGTCCCCTGTCACTCACCAATTCAAGACATACCATTGGTTAATAAGGTCAGCCCAGCTGTATGAATGATAGCCCCTCTTATGCCCCCAACCTAAAAAAAATCCTAGAATCATCCCTGCTGGAGGTTGGGGGGGGAGGGGGAGAGAATTCAGCTCAAAAGGATGCCTTGGAGATTCGGCCCAAACATGATAAAGATGCACTTAAAGAATTTCACCTTCTTTATTGAGAAAAGTCACCTTAAATATCCACATCATTAAAACGTTAAAATACTTTTCGGATTATTTGATACAAAATGCACAGATGTGCTGCTTTGTTCAAACGGGAGATTACTTATTACTGCTCATGCTTAGGGGACAAAAAGAATCCATTTTGGAATGTTACATCTGTAAACATTACATCATCCTGTATCTAAATGATGTCACAGCCTTGTTAAGTCTCATTTGAGTTTCTCGGATATGGACGTGCCAGTTATCACAGACTGATGGATTTTATGTTACTCACATGACACTGGCACGTCTTACTCCTCCTCCAAAAGTTCTTCTTACCCCAATTCAAACAGATCAGAATGCGACAAGCCTGCAGGGTGACTGACGCCTCACGCTGCCCAATTCTCAGGTAGACAAAGTAAAGCAACTGAACACGCTGACAACTTTACGTCCATTTGAAAATGTGCAACGTCTAGAAGTCGCAGTACTTGTGTAGTCGCAACTGATAACGGATGGTCCTTGAAGTTGAAGGCCTTGCCTACACCTACAGCTCAAATAATCAAACGTGTTGAATTTACAACTGGATAAACAAACAAGAGCATTGCTTTTATTGCATGGAAAGCAAGCAGAAGACTGGTATCCAGTCTGCAGGATAGATGAATCTGTGAAGCCAAAAGGTACAGATCATCCTGATGTACTTCCTTATCTTACAATCAGCATAGAGACTGCCCCCTGTAGGCAGATCAAATTGAAACTCTTACATTAAAATTAAGTGAAACCAAGTGGAATGTTTGCATGTTGTCAACCAGTTTTAAATTATTATAATCTTTCCCATTGTTCTATAGATGAGGCACTGTGTGAAACAAAGAACTTGTGTGGCTATGCTATTTTTACTTTTAAATGCCTTTTTACACAATAAATACAACATCTACAAATTTTAATTATTTTCTACAAAAGCATAAATATGTCTCGCGTGTTTGTGATGATAGTTTCCTAAAATGGAATCACTTTGTTTTTCAAACATTCATCATCCTGAAGCTGCGTGTCACAGAATCAGTAACGTGGTCCTGGAAAAATAGAACAACGGTAAATGTTCTGCTATCACTTCCGGTTGGGCTGGACCACTTTTTTCTCCGCAAGGGGTGGCCATCCAGATGAAGGTGGTTCACAGAACCACACCCATGTTGTTACAGGTTAGCATCTCCCCCCCACTCATGGTTCCTATGTGCTGGTGAAACGAGCCCAGCCTGTGAGTCCTCTGGCACCGAATGCCACTTAGCGTTAAGGTCCTGAGGCTTGGCAAGTGCTTCAAGATGTCCTTAGGCAAAGTGGTCACTCCAGAGTTGGACAGGTTGAGCTCCTGCAAAGAGACCAGATCTACAAGAACCTCAGGGTCCAGAGACCCGAGCCTGGTGTTGTTGGACAGGTCAAGGACCTGCAGGCTTCTGAGGTCCTTGAAGCTGCGTGGATGCAAGACGGACAATGCAGAGAGTCCAGCGAGGGACAGGTGGACTAGGTCTGTGAGCCCGCTGAAGGAGCCCCGGGAGATGGTGGAGATCGGGTTACCATCCAGATTCAAGTACCGGAGTGGGACGCCATGGAGACTGGGCACGGATGTCAGGCGGTTCCTTGCCAGGCTCAGGGTCTGCAGGTTGGGAGGGGCAGCTCGCAGATCCCGGGTGACGGTGGTCAGTAGGTTGTCCGAGATGTCCACGTTGACGGGCCGGCCGTGGGCGCCAGTGGCCAAGGCGCTGAGCTGCAGCTTCCGAAGGCGGTTGTGGCTCAGGTCCACGTCGGCCAAGGGGAGCCTGGTGAGCCAGCCCTCCTCCAGCTCCTCCAGCCCGTTGTGGCTCAGGTCTAGGCTCTCCAAGTACCGCAGCTGGGCGAAGGCCCCATGGTCCACCTCTGAGATGCGATTGTGGCTCAGGTCCAGACCCACCAGGGTGGTATAGCCAGGTCCTCTCAGCATGGAGCCATGGACAGTACGCAGAGTACCTGAGGACAGGTTCAGGTAAGCCGTGTCCAGGGGGATAGGAAGAGGGCCAGTACCCAACTTCACACCACTGCAGTCCACCTTGGTCAGGCTGAAGCTACTGAATAGGCCATAGCTCTCCACCACGCAATGACACTCGGGGTGGCAGTTCTTCACTGCTGCTACAAGGGGGAGCAGCGACAGAATAAGGTTGAGACTTGGAAAGGCAGCCATGATACTCTGGACAAAGAAAATAAATACACACAAATAAATTACATCACATCAACACGCTTATCTAGAACAAACACATCAGCTGGCTGATAAAACAGGGACCAATTGCATGCTGTCACATAATCATGTTGCATAACATCTGTCTGAGGTCAGAGTAGTGCAGTGCGAGATCCCCAAGGACAAGGTGGAAAGCAGAGATTCTGCATTAACTATCTTACCAAAGAACAATCGCCACACAATTTCTGACCTGCTGCTCCCCACCACTTGGGGGCAATGTGCCTCCCAACACAAATCCTGTTTGACACGTACAGACACAAACAGTCACCATTTGTAGCACGGTCTGTCCCAGCTCAGGGTGGTCAGTGGAGTAAAGGACAAATACTCTAGGCAGTATGCCATTCTGCTTGGGGGGGGGTGGATACTGGTGCAATAGCTTAACTGGGCATCAATTTCACCCCCCACAGGAGACCAGAGGACCATCCCTGGTGGAGGAAACGCCTGCACTTTGATACCCACAGAGCGTGCTAGTATTAATTATCGGACTATAAAGCGATTGAGCATCTCGGGTTTCCTTCGGCTGTTAATGGAAGCGTTTTCTGAAACCTGCTGGACCATCCACAACCCTGAGACCACATGAAACATCTAAGAACCAAGAGCAGTGAAGAACACGCACAAACAAGCTCCAGGCACATGTGAGCCCCAGATCAGCACCACTGGATGGAGCCACTGGAGTTAACATTCCAATAGTCGGGACTTTTGTAAAATTATTTCATAGGTCAGAGCAAAAACTATATCTGACAACACATTGAATTCACAGCATAGTCTAAATCTCTCTCCTAAAATTACACATGGTTAACTGCATGCAAGGAAGTTTTTTTTAACATTAAAATTAAGATACCGAAGTCCTGGAGCCTGTATCACAATCTAAACAGCACAATTCATACAAAATTATTCAAATGAAAGGTAGAATATAACCGAAGTCCCATATTTTACACTATAACAAACTGCTGTAACTTCTACAATAAAATTCAACAAATGACCGTTTTATTATTTCGCAATCGGTGAATGCATTAGGGGTCATAAGTTACACTGTGCACAGTAACCCATTCTAAGCAGAGTTAGGTTCAGACCCCGTGAGTGCGACTTACAGAAGAGGGCTCGGCTATTCCACCTGCAGGACGGTTCTTCGCAGTACAGCTTCCCCCGGCGTCTGAACCAAGCAGCAAACAGCCCTAGCCTTTATACCGCAAAAAAGACAAACAAAGAGTGGAGGGGAGGGAGCGAAAGCGGTGGGATGTTACGTGTTTCTGGGACAAATGGTTCGGGCTGCATACAGGCATGACTGAGCATAAACCGGATCATAAAGTTAATCTACACGAACAGTAGGTGAAAGTGTGGTAATTACACAGGTCGTGTTACCCGCGTTTTATGGCCGTTTACGTAACGATCCCTCCAGCACTGCGTATGACAACCATGAATCTGCGGTGATCCTAATTGAACTGGCATAGAGGGGCTCCACAGATGCACGTGAGGGTCATCACCCCCCCGAAACACACACACAGAGCCGTGAGTCTACCCACTGGCCGCCATTGCATCCTAATTGCCCCCCACTCTGATAAATATGATTTAGCAGCAGCCCCTAAAATACTGGCCAGGATCAAATCCAAGGTGCGTCTAGCTGTTCCCACAACTCAGAAAAAAACAGCTTATTTCCCCAAAAAAGTTTCAGAAAATCCGAAACTTCCATACTTTGCTGAATTTCCCAAACACAGTCCGATTGAACAAGCTACTTTTGATTGACCCCATAATGACAAAAACCGCTGTTTATGGTAGGCCTTGTCAGTGCAAAACTTTAATATCTTTACAACCCTTGTTCCGTTTGGCGACTTCTGTCCCCAAACTGTCAATGCATATTCGATGACGACAGCATAAATCATGTGCGCCGTGAAATGTTTTTCTTTTTATAAGCATTTAATGAACCCACGGCAAACCGAGTCAAAAGAAACGGAATGAGACGATCCAACTTCAAAGTGAAATGAGATCCTACATTACAGTTACAATCTTCTTGTGTTTATACGGGCGTGTCTCCGTATCCGGCGTAAACACAGCGTGCTCCGACACATTGTCTATGTATACATGGAGTACAATTAACTACAGCCTTCTTTTCAGACACATACTCATTCACCACACCTCTCCCGATTCAGCCCGAGAGGCTCACACCTCCACATTTGTCTCTGGCCGTTTGACGCTCGTCTGATCTCTCAGAGAACGGTCCCGACATCAATGAAAGCGATAAGCCGCGAGAATGGACTGTCCCTACATATCGATACAGGCATGCTCCAAACAACACTGATAATTACCAACATGTATAATAAGACCAAGGGACACGCTGTACATGCACAATGAACAACCAATACGGAGACTACTTTCCTAAACTAGTGTAGCAGATTACAAGCCAAGCCGTTTACGCCAAAACTTAGCCTGCACCTCTTCACGCATGCATACTAAGTGCGTTTACGCATGACTTCGAAACATCCATGCATGGCGCTGGGACTCCGGACAGGATGCTGGCTGTACACTCACCTGCTAAAGCGGGATGATGGTGCTTCAGATGGAGACGGACGCAAACACTGAGTCCCTTTTGCCCTGAGCAGGCAGCGCGTTGCAGCACTTCTGCATTGGTGCGATCCGCTTCTCCAGCGCTATCTGACTATCAGCGGCGATCTTAACAGGCCACATGGGTTATTTACTTTTTAAATCTTGCAAATGTGAGATAACCTGTAAGTGCACTATACATGCGTAGCGCCGGTTTTCTTAACTCCCCGAAAGCTGCTCCCCTGTTGCCTGATCGCCCCCTTTCTCCGTGAATCCACCTCCCTCATTTCTAGAGGACCCCGCCCAACCTCTCCGGATTTATGAAATTTAATTTCCTTGACGCCTACACGAAGAATAAATGGTACTCCTTCGCTTCTATGTGGAATCATGGACTCCAGGGGCCGGTGGTTTACAATCGGTGACAAACGAAAAAAAAAACATTAGAAGTATAACCAGGAGAGTTTTAACTATTGACTCATTCAGGGGCTAAATCAAGTTGACCTTTTTTTGGAGGAGGGAAGGAAGATTATTGGCATCGGGGCTAGAATATTCTGGGATTTATCTCAGAGTGATCGGACCTAACGACGCCCATAACTATAACCAGAGGTGGAGATTTCAGGTCCAGAAAGTAGAAATCCAGACCAAGATTTTGGTTCAACCAACCAGTTGAGCATAAAGAGTGACAGTCACAGAGTGCTCAACCGGTTGGTTGAACCAAAATCTCGGTCTGGATTCCTGCTCTCTGGACCATAACACATGCTCCTATACACAGTGGTCTTAAGTTTTCATTATTCCTCATTAGACTTACAGAAATCTCTACAGTTGCGTTTGTGCTGATAAGAATGCAAACATAAATAAATATGACACTTTTAGGCACAAATAAAAACATTTTATTTGGTCCAGCTGTCCCCGGCAGGGTTAACCGCTTTTCCTCGCCTAGGTCAGCTAAAAGTAGACCAGGGTGCGACGGGACATCAAACTGTGCACCTAGCATGGTTTGCTGCTACGGATGAATGTTATTATGTTCACCTCCGGAGCTATCAAACCAGTCTTGTTTTTAAACTTTCCATTTGAGGGCTAACAGACAGGCTGGAGATAAGACATAGTATAGATAGGAGTGAGCACTTCTGTTTTTTTGTGAAGAACCACGGAAGAAACTCAATTTATCTGATAGTTCCCACTGATAGGTTAAAACCATTAATTCTTCAAACAGGCGCAAAACACGGGAAAAATTACCACACTTTTGATCCAGAGGAAATTAAGCTAGCTTCAATTGCGATATAACAACTTGACAAGACAGTTTAAAACAAATATGCCTAAATACGTTACCACTCCACATACTTCCTAGACAATGCATTGTATGCATTTTATATTACGGGTTTGACAGCCAAAATACACGAGAATGTTTAGAACAGCTTTGCTAATTTCTTATATTTTATTCTTGTAATAAAATAAAATGTCACATCCGGCCCTCGGAGAAGAAGCCAATAAAAACAATTGAGAAGAAACAGGCGGGAATTTAGAAACTGTGGAGGAACAGCTGCGTCCTCCGCAAAATCTTTTTTGCAGGTGTTATTTTCCCCGGGAAGCTTTTGTTAGTGCGATATAACTACAGCCCAGGTCATTTCGCATTGTTCTCAATGTGTCTCCATCACCATTGCTGGTAAATTGTTAAATCACTTATTGCATTGTTTCGTCGCAGTAAATACCAACCAACTAATAAATACATCGATAACACACAAAGTTTACGAACGCATGCAGGCATCCACAAACACTACATTTCCCACAGTGCCCCGGGATCCACTGACCCTTGCCAACCAAGAGGTTGAACCGTGTTACAGTACAATTTCACTATAAAAACTGCCGGCCAGGGAATTAACGAGGGGAAATGGGAAGGATATTTTTTTAAATAATGACAGTTCTTACCCCATTTGTTTCTATTTACTTTTATAATAAATAGCCCTGTGCTGTGAATTAAGTCCGAGATCTTGCAATAAGTGAACATTAGAGGGCGCTAAGACTACATATTAAGTGTAAAGTAGAAATACACAGGCTTGGAATTAAGTGCCGAAAGTAATCCACTCAAAAATTGTTTCGTCAAAGTCATATTCATGGTTTTTACCATCTCATTAAGGATTTCTTAAAATCCATCTACCCTGCAGTGACTGGCGCAGTATACAATAAACAAGAAACACATGGGGATTATTCATCACTTTATTGTGGAAAAACAAATCATCACACACTTGGTTCTTGAATACATGTAGAAAAAAGGCAGCTATTTTTTCCCATTTTAAACTAGTCTTCCCCTGTCCTACATCACTAGTCACTAGCTACTGGAATGGGTGCATGTACAGCCACCATAACCCAAACAGGAATGTCTTCCGCTTGATAACACCCCGCACAAAATAAACCACAGACTGTAACAGGCACACTAGGTGAACAACTGCTGCTAAAGACGTCAGTCATATCTACAAAGACCCTGAGAGGATGCTGATTGAGATCTGAGGTTGTACTTAATATAGACGAGCAGTCCATTGGACAATCTGCCTCTAAACAGCATCAGATACAGTGGAAGACCTGACTGACTTCTGGGTCAGTAATATTAGAAATCCTTTTGGTATAGTTTGAACAGACCTCTAGAAATAACATTGCTCCTACAAGATGGATGGACACAGGTGCCAGAATGTTCATGAAGTAACACATATTTTCATCTGTTTTTCCATCCCTCTCCTTCTAAACACACACATACAATTAAAGCTCATCTTTCATCTTCTTGCCATTGGGGTGTACCATCCTCCCGATGAAGAGGATGGACTTGCTCCGGTTGTCCTTCACGAGGAAGATGAACGGGTGATCGGCGTAGAACAGCTTGGGGTTCTTCATCTTCTCCGAGCCATAGATGCTGGTGTCGAACGGGTTCCCCGGCGTGTCCCACTCCAAGGCAGAGACATGTAGAACGTTGGACAGATACAGGTCCTTCTTGCCCGAGATATTGGACAGGTCAGCTTTAGCTTTGTCCACAGCTTCTGTCAGGCCGAGCTCTCCGAGGTATTTCTGGATGAAGCAGTGACTGAGTCATTGTCTTAACTGAGACTCAACAACAAAAAGTGTTGACATTTCCTGCACAGTCAACTACATCAGGAGAAACCCCTTTTATCCATAAGTGTAGGATTCACAGACGGAGAAGATGGTCGATAGTCACACTGCAGACAAGTCAGTGTTTCTCAACCCAATTCCCCGGGGCCTCCAGACAGCCCACATTTTCGATCCTTCCCAGCTCCCAACGCGCCTGTATCAGGTATTCTGTGTTCTTAATTGGCCGGGAGCTTGGAGGGAGCAAAAACATGGACTGTCTGGGTGTCCACATGGACTGGGTTAAGAAACAGTAACCCAAGTGTCTTGTCTAAGGCTCATCACCCATTCATTTTTGTTGAGTACTGACCTTGGACTCACCCGGAAATCAACCCTTCATGACTCGTGATGGCACGCATACCTGTAGGTCGTGGCTCACTTCCAGGCTGACTTTGGGCAGAGACACGGCCATTGCCTTCTCCTCCTGTTTGCTCAGCCAGTCGTCCAGTTGCTTGCGAGTCAGCAGCTTCTCCAGCCTCTCCAAGGGCTCCATGTGGTACGGCATGATGATGATCAGGGTGGACATCTTGTGGGCCAAGGGCATGCCCA
This sequence comes from Hyperopisus bebe, assembly GCA_026777045.1. NCBI lineage: Eukaryota > Metazoa > Chordata > Actinopteri > Osteoglossiformes > Mormyridae > Hyperopisus > Hyperopisus bebe. The sequence continues at coordinate 3,341,258 of JAODJW010000063.1, forward strand.
GCACATAGAGCTTGTTGTCCTTATCCTCGTAGAAAGGATAGAGACCTGACAAGAAATTAGGATATTTATAATGTAAATAGGCTCTTATCTGTATATACTGCTAACAACTGTACTCATAATTATGTGTTGGTCTTTAGATGAGTCTTTGTTTGCGGTGATAATGAGAATCACCTACAAACCTTGCTAAATTGCTCATAGGAGTTTTACTTACACAAAAATATGTGGAGGGCAGAAGGAAAAATGATTGGATCAAGGAAGTTACAAATCTGATTTGTAGGTGGGTCCAAGCAGCTAGAAGAAGTGGGACCAGCCAATCAGATGTTTTGGTCCCACCTCCTCTGCATTCCAATTGCCATGAGCATCTAAATTTGCCATCTCTATGGATGTCCCGGAAGCGCAAATATGAATCCATGTTGATGAAGAACTCACCTGTCCGGTGCATCATGGGAAGGGAAATAGTTAAAGAGTGATGCACCAGGAAGGTCCGGTCATCAACCATCTTGTGGTGGAACTGCTCGTGCCAGTGGGCTGTGCAAAGGGATCAGTGTTAAAGGAGTTAATGGCTGGTGCTGGGCATAGTCTCATCAACCCTGTTGTCTTTCAGTTGTCTGACGTTGTAGCCCTCTGCATTCAGGAATGACAGATTCCATGTGGTGCTGTAGTAGGAGTTAGACTCACGTTTGAAAAACATGGCGTTGATGATCATTGCTCCGTCCGTCCTCTCCATGTCCTTGATGACCTCAGGCATCTTCCCGCCGGTGGATTTGGACGTCCAGGTGTTGATGGACTTCATGGCGGTCTTCTTGTCGTGGAAGTTAATCTTGGAGTGCTGGACGTTGTAGAACTTCTTGCTGCTCTGGACGAAGCTGTCGGCGAAGCTGATGGAGGAGGGACCGTAGAGGCGACTGCCCAGCTTCCAGGTGACGTTGCGGGCTGTGGAGTTGCTGACGTCGGTGAGGAGCTCGGCCAGACCTGCATGCAGATGCTCATCCAGCACCTTGTCGGCCCCCAGCACTGCTTTGACCTGGGAGGGGGTGGACTCCTTGCCAGCCAGAGCTACCAGACCCAAGGCGGAGGCCACCACCACAGGTGAGATAAGGATGTTCTCCAGGTCCTTCTCCTTGGCCATGGTATGGTAGAGGTTGAAGGCCAGGCTGGCGCTCTTATCAGCCATGGTGGCAGCGTGGCTGCTGAGAGCCTTGTCCTCGCTGGAGGCAGCCATGACCAGGAGGCATAGAGTCACCACGTTTAGCATCAGCATGGTCTCAAGAAGTGCTACCTGGAATGAGACAAGTGTGACAATTATATCTTCTGTCTGAGCTGCTCGCCTCCATATAGCTACCAGTTTCACAGATTTAGGTCCCCCCTGAACCAGAGAAAGTGTCTGTAGTATATCACGTGGTCCTAGCTGGGACTTGACCCAACAACCTCCTGTTACATATCTTAAGTTCTGACCTTATGTCACCCTGGCAGGTATTAAGGTGCTACGAGCAGCTTAGTCTGATGTATAATTAAACTGTAGGTGTGGTTATGAACTGGGGAATCTGGTACATCTACTGCAAATAAATGTGGTCATTTTGGGCAGGGAGGAGACACATTACGATTAGCAATGATATACGGAGTGTCCATAGAAAGCAATGTAATGTAGCAGGGCTGTGGTCTGGCAGCTGTGGGAAAGCATCCTGAGAGATAAACCAGGACGTTTTGTGTAACAGCCGCGTCAGCTGGTGAGGCGGGCCGCCCCCAGAACAGCGCCAGGAAGGGCCCCAGTAATCCGGCTTCGGTCTCATTGTAAAGTGGACAGGTTGAAGGTTTTATTGATTTCAGCTGGCAAGTCGCGCTCCTCGAATATTACGACCGCAGTCAAAGATTGACCTGATCTTCCCGTTACAGGTTTATATCAAAGGCATGATATTTAACCCCGAGAGCCGCACGCAACCGTGGTTCCGCAGACCCGCATGATTCTGCGCAGGTATAAGGCGTGTAAGGACAAGCCGCGCTCCTGTGCCGCTCAGCCGGCAGACTAAACAAGGACACTTGAACATGTTTACGGTACTCAGCATCACGAACAAATATCTCCTCAAACACGCAGCCAAAATACGCATTCCTGGTCCTGAGATTCAAAGGAAGCCTTAGAAGATTTTAATCTACATTCCTAAAACTATTTGTGAAGGTGGTGCACAGAGCATTTCAAGTTGTATCTAATGCAGCTACAAGTGAATCAATGAGGAAAGCATGTTATTAATGTATGTATGTGTCACTATAACCGATTTCATGCATTCGTTCAGCCATCTTGATAGATCGAGGTAATTTAAAATAAAAGCACACACGTAATACAATAATAATATGGAAGACTAAAAAAAGACTAATTTAAACGTTCAGATAGCTTTAAATATCCTTTTGCTCAACTAACCGTATATTTTGCCCGAGTCCATTACAATTTTTTGACATGGGGGGCAAACAAAGATTAATTCGCCACTCCCCAGGAATGAAAAAGTTGGTATTCAGAATTTTTAGTGTTTTATATATGCCGAAGGTTAGTTTGAAGTTAAATACTGAAGGCGACACACAGGCTCGCCGTTAGCCACTATGCAATTAATGCGGGGGACCGTTACTTAATATTACCGTTAAACAGCTCAGTTTTATTTACCCAGTCATCTCCCACTACTTATCATATTCAGGGTTTGCGCCTAGTTAACAGTTTCATTTTTTTAATCCTAGCATCAAATCCCCGAGTTATTGACAAATATGTTGTTTTTTCGCCACTTCTGCTGGTCCTTCATAACATTGCAAAGTAGAGTTGCCGTATTGGGGGGACAAGCCGCGCGCATATCACACCCTAAACGTTCTTACCTTCCCCGGCTTCTGCGTCGCTTCCTCCGGCTTCCCTTCCGGGCCGCTTGCAGACTGGCAGACCTTTCAGCGAGTCCTTTATACCCAACAAAAGAAACTTCTAGAAGTTGGGAACGAGTTAAAGCAACGAGAAGCCCCGTCTAGACCTGACACCTCCCACGGTATCCAGTTGCCAGTGCCGGTTCGGCTGCGCAGTCCTCCACGTCCCAAATCCCCGCCCCCAGCTCCCAAGCGGGACTAACCAGAGCCCAGCGCCTCACTGCAGGAAGTGTGTAATGAAAAGGGAGACGCGGATCTGTCTTATTTTCCTTGCACCTGGTGAACGAAAAGTTAGGGAAACTGTATTGCTAGTAAATGCTATCATTTCCCTTTTAAAATAATTTCTCGCACACTCGTTACAGTGGCAGGATCTAGGATACATCATAAGAACATAAGAAATTTACAAATGAGAGGAGGCCATTCGGCCTATCAAGCTCGTTTGGGGACAAGTTAACTTCTTTTTTTTTAACCCCTGTCGTGTCCGGCAGTTTAGCAAGCAGGATGTTAGTCTGGGTGCTTTATTGTGCCAACACTTTTATTTTGCCAAGTGGAGCTTCGGATTAAGCTCCCCTTGTTACTTGAGATATACTCTTTATTCACTATTTTAGATTATTGCGCCATTAAGCCGGAGCCGACAGGGAAAGTTAACTGAAATAGGAGAGATAAATAGAGGAAGAGAGGAGGGAGAGAATGAGGAGAGCGACGGAAGAAAGAAGAAGAAAAAAAGGGGGGTCAGATAGAGAGAAAAACGGAAAGAAAAATAATACATGACAACTTAAAAAGTAGAGCAAAAGGAAAGAGTAACAAAAGGACAGCTTCTGCATCTTAGTGCTGGACATTGTATCATCACACCAGCTGCTGTATCTGAAAAATAAGATCCAGGTACACACACAAAGTATACATACATAAAAACCAATGGTACCATTATGACAGGGAATACGCTTGTGCCAGTATCTGCTTCTGGAATTAAATACATTAATACCAAAGAAAAAAATACATAAGCAGACCAACAGGAACACGGTCTGGATATCACCACACCAGTATCTGCATCTGAGAAGTAAGGATGGAAGCCAGACACACATACACACCCAGACAAGAAGGAGAGAGAGGGATAACAAAGGGCAAGAAGGCCCTGAGCTATCTTGTATGTGTGTGTGTGTGTGCATGTGTGTATGTTTATGTGCTGTGAGTGTATATATGAGTGTGCAGGTTAACCAACGCCTCCCCGGGGCCCCCCAGATGGTCAGGAGAGCCCCGAGCGAGCGTGGGCCCAGCCGCCCCACTGCGGCCAGGTACCCGGGCCCCCCGCCACCAGAGGGCTGCGCGTCTGCCCAAGGAGGCAGAGGAGGGAGGCACCGGGCGCCCCCCACAGGCGGGAGCGAGCCAGTTCCCCCCCGGGGGCCAGCCGCACAGGCATGGATAGAGCCTGGAGCCCGGGCCACCCGCGCGCCCCCCCAGCCCCGGGGAGACCTGCACCCCCCCAAGAACCCCCACCAGGGGGACGCCCTGCAAATCACCAGGCACCCCCACCCCTGGCTACCCCAGTGAGGTGTCGTTAAAATATGGGGGAGCGTATGGGGAAAAAGACACCCACCGGCCCCCCCAAGCCCTAAGTGTCTAAGGTGGAGTTAAAATAGAGGGGAAGGCAGCTGCGCAGTCCAGCTGTGGGCAGCCGAAGCAGCCGACCCAGGACCTGCACAGCTCCCCCCGCCCTCCAGGGCCCTATGTGAAGGAGTGGTGTGACATAGATGTATGTCTAAAATGCAGTTAAAATAATGGGGGGGGGGGGAGTGGCTAATCAACCCCCCCCCCCCCCC
>JAODJW010000063.1:3346066-3362971 GCA_026777045.1 Hyperopisus bebe
GGGGGGGGGGGCTGTGGGGTGATAGGTGATAGCACTGCAGGGCAGCGGGCACGTGGTACCAACACCCAGGTGGGCACCGCCGCAGCACCCCCCGCCCCAATCCGAGGGGGTGTCTGGGGCCTCTTCTGCGCTGGCATCGCCGACAAGCCTTTCATACACAGATACCCACATTCACCAAACACCCACATCCCACTAAACCCGCACCCCCCCATCACTGACGTGCTCCCCCGTCCCAGGCCATACATGCAGACATACAGAACATGCATACTCACCAGATACAAGAACTTAACTAATAGCTAGGAGTTGTTAAAATCTTATCTAGCTCTGATTTAAAGGAACCCAGGGTTTACGTTTGCACTAGACTAACAGAAAGACTATTCCATACTTTAATTACACGCTGAGTAAAGAAGTGCTTCTTCAAATCCATTTTTAAAAGCTCGTAGGAAATCCAGCAGTATCAGGGAACAGAATCATAACGAAAAGTCATAAATAGTTTAAGGAGGCATTAAAAATACATCTGATAAATCTAAAACATAATTACTGCAATACCCGATACACTGATGACATCCACACATTGCTCACAGCCTGGTAGTACTAATTTGTTAAGGAATTACAGACTGATAAACTGCCAACCTGAAACACAGTTAGATTTGTTGCTAAGCGCAGGTGTCGATGAACTAGGCCTATGATAAATAATCTCAGTACTTGTCATTGAGTAAAGGACACATGTTACACTAAGTATGGAACCAGACATAGCCACACCTTGGGTGGAACATCACTGCTCCACGAGGTAGTTGTGTGTAGTGCACGCGCACGTGCAGAAGTCTTTGATCTGTAGAGAGATACTGAATAACCAAGTGATGCTCGAAGGAATATGACACCCTGTAAGACACAATCCCCCACGTTCAATGCACATCATTTTACAGCTATTATAAATTCACATCCTTAATCTCCATTTTTATTGTCCATTTCGCGGTCACTTTATTTTTATTGTTATTTTAGTCTTATCTTTTTATGCTGTTTCGTTTTGTGCATTACATAATTTCTTTCAAATATAATTGTGGAAGCAGGTGCAAACACATGTCATGTCACTGTCCAGATGTACAGTGTATGTTTGTATTTCTGGAAAATGAGGCTTGAGACCTTTCAGCACTGGACACCATTTTAGAAGCATTTCATAACCAGTTAAATCACTAAGCAGTTACCCCCCTCAATGCTGTGGACTTTCGACAGGGGCTGTCAGGCGATCATGTTTGTGGCAAAAAACCAGCCACATGGTCAGCGAAAAGTATAGCACCAGAAAAACGGAAACCGGGAGACAAGGAAGCTCATATGCAGCCCCACGAGTGGCACTGGGCCAGGAGTTTGCACCATGGAGGAATGCACCCGGTGCTGCGGTCGCATTACACTGTAATGCGCATTGACTCCCCGGAATCCAAAACATGTGGTACACGTGACTGATGGAGCTGCCGATGAATGCAGATGTAGGCAAACAAAGTGAATTCATGCTTTTCCATAATGTCTCCCAAGCCTGTGGGCTATGTGGGTCAGCAGGGCCACTGGGAGGAGCTGGGCCATGACTGTGCTTGGGGGGGGGGAGGGGGATTATGGGACAGGAAGCATTTCCTGTAGAGACACATCCTGCCTCCCATACACGGAACGGTAGCCACGGACGTGGAGGCGGGAAAGGGCACCCACGCAGAACATCTGGTTTCCATGCGGGCGTCTTCTGATTGGTCAGCCTGACCTTTGCTAGCTAATCAGGCTATCTGGCATGCTTAGCACAGGCTACACAACAGAGCAGAAGAAGGGTTTCGCGCTGAGGTACAACAGCAGCTCCATTCCAGAGAGCGGAACCATGCAGCAATAGCCTTCATGATTGCACCCGCAAAGGGGACCCAGGATGTCAGTCACATGGAATAGTTATCCTGCGGACCCTGGGGCTTGTGTCCTCTGCAGTTGCTCAAGAAGCTTGATCTGGGGGGCAATTTTGAGACTAATGTCCAATGGCATAACTTTGTCTTTTGACGTGCTGCTAAAGCAACCAGGGAAATGAGACCAGAAAGATCCTTGCACCTTGAAAGCCTCTCATATTAACATTAATAATCAATTCTTTATTGGAGAACATTAACCCAGACTTTAATAATCGACTTTTTGTTTTTTTTTTGGAGAACAGGTGTTTTCCTTCTTGATATGGTTTGCGAGGTCATTGGTTAGGTCTGTGAACTATGCTGAAGTTCACATCATGGATTAGGCACAATCTGGGAGCAGCAGACTTTTCGCTGGACTATCAAAATGGAATTAAGGACTGTTAATTCCCACAGTCAGGGGATGTAGGAGAGGGACAGAGCCCCCTCCTCCCAGCATTCCAAGGAAGGCCTTGCTTCCCATGATGTAAGACTTTGAAATGCATTATGAACACTGGCCCAACACACCCCCCTTAATGAACACACTCCACCCACTATCCTTCCCTTTGGCTGATCTATGGATCTATTTTTACATCCCTAATTATGACAAAGGGCCTACAATATTAATCCATCTGGAAATGTCAATGGTTCCAGAAAGTTTTAATAGGGAAAATGTCTTGAACAGAATGTCTCTGGTTACCGACAGGATAAACAAGACTTTGAAAGAGAGGCTAGAGAGTTATTGTGAGTCACCGCCTGACTTAATTGATGTATTTTTAAAAATCTATTTTTCCTTAGTGTTGCTAACTATACCTTTTATCGACTGAATTGTATGTCTGACCATCGTGGCTACCACCTGGAATTCGCATTCACCGCGCAGGGTGACTAATACCTAAATACAGCAATAGCATAATGTGAATTAATGAAAATCAGTGTTCTTTAGTGAACAAAGTGCTTTGACAGAAGCGCTTTAAATCGCCCTCTGGTGGCCAAAATAAAAAGACTTGGTGCCATCTTACACATACTAATAGCTATATAAACGATTACTCTGTATATATGAGGGCACGTCATATATGTATGATGGCTATTTTCAGTAAAGTTTATATGGAGAGTTCTTTACTGGGAACTCCAGTAAATCCTTCCAGTTTTAATGGAAGCTGACGCAAATGATGCTCCAGCCCCCACCGTATCTCTGGTAGTCATGCTGTGAATAGACCGGTTAATTTACACCGGAGTGACATGACACCATCGGTTTTCTCCTATGCTTACGCGGCGGATGTCATTTCCTGTTTATTTAATTGGGTGATGCTTTAAGATGGTGTCTCTTCTGCATTCCACAGCCTGCAGCTGCCATCCATTTATACAGCTGGGTATTTTACCCAAATGATTCGGCTTAAATACCAGCTACCGTTGGGCTACAAGGGTTTGTTTTTGACCACTGCGCCACCTACTGGCCCTAACTGTCAGTGAGGGCAGCCCACTGAAACAGGTCTTTGCCGTTCTTGAGCCCGTGTCTCACAGCTTTTCAAACCTGTCATTGCTGACTGCAAGTCCAGGATATTTCTTTTGTGTACAGGCAATCTGACGAAGTGGACGAAAATGCAACGATAATGAGCGGGTTAATGTAATTAATAACACACAGGGGGGATACGCGAGGGGGAACATGAACGTAACCGTGCAGATGCAGTGACAAGGCTGCTGCGTGAATCCCAGCGGACTCGTTTCGCTCAAAACGGAATAAAATAGCGTACCCGTTAGAGCATCCTGCCCATACTGACATATTTTTCGTTTAAATATACAAAATCTCTTTTTATCTGACCATAAGCGGTTTATGATAAAGCAGTTATTATTTTTGAAGTAGCGACTCTCTCTTTTTATACGTCGCTATGGTAACGCCACAAACAGCAGCGTACCCCCTAACAGTAAGAAGTTTTTATTTTAATCTAGAGACACTTCGGTTCCTTAGGGACTTGCAATGATTCATACCTTTGTAATAACCTCATATACTATAATAAAGGCGTTTTTAAAACTTCCGCTTCACGTAGCTTACAGATTTCACAGCCGCGCTTTTCGAAACGCCCCTTCTTTCTGAGGCATTATAGGGTACAAGAAACGTGATCTGAACGTGCATAAATATGTACGCAACAAAAAATGGAATGTACAATGTCGACGCACTTTTTGGGAATATGACCAGTTTTAGACTTTACATAGACCATTACACGGCCCTTAACAGAAACTGCAAATTCAGGCTAATGGAAATGAAAGCTGCTGCTCTCTCATTTACCACACGCACGGACCCTGAAATATTAATACTGAAGCTTCCTCCTTAACTGGGCGGACACCCGGCTTTTTATTTATTTAAAGTAGCCAGCGCCAATTTAAAGGTCTTAAAGACACGCATCGAGTACGTTAATACGAATGCTTAGGTTCTGATTTGTACGCCAGGTACTTTACAGCCGCCTGTCATATTAATCCTCTTAAATTCGGGCGGACAGGACCGTTCCAGCCGAACAGGTCCGGTTCCGACTGAGAGCAGCGCTCAGACTGACGGGCAGCGCGCCCCGCAGCGCAGACAGGGCGGGGAATAAGGACAGCCGGCTCCCGGGCGGATCGAGCGCCCTTTACATTTGCTGTTTGCTCCTCGTAGTTATTAGACTGCATGTTCTGGGGCTGTCAGCTGTCAGATTTGTGAGAAAGATCAGAAGCGAAAAGGCTGGTGGATACGAGCCCACTCGGCTATAATCACACAACAATCCTGATAGTTTATTATTATTATTTTTTAATTACTGTGGGGATTAATTTCGCAGGTTTTGGCATCTATATCCATTGGAAAACCAAGACACCACGGTCGAATTGGTTCCAACCCGGTTGGCGTAGCGAACCAGTGCAACAGAGTTGAAATAGCAGGTGAGTATTTTCGGGACTCTACAAACGCTTTTGTCTTTAGCAAACATGATAATCTTGTGAGTTTACTCAGTTCCAGTAGCCATCTCGTTTCTGGTAATCCGGCTTAAAGCGGCGTGTACGGCGCCTGTGTAGCGAACAGCGAACCTGCCTTTATCTGAAGTTCGCCCAGTTAAAACACGGTGTTCGGGTGTCGCGGTCATTCGTGTGTAGCGGTAAATAATGCGGATGGTTTACGTCACTCGCCCTGTTCCTGAGAAATTCTCTTAAGCTTTTGGTTTGTTTCCTGGACGACTGAGCGCTGAAATCCTAAAGATTAATTTGACGGGGTATTAAGTTCCCGAGCGAAATGAATGTGGCTACTGAAAACTACTACCTCCATTAATTACAAAGCTGCGTTATTTTAAAAGAAGTTTTTGGGGTTTCCCCAGGTGAGCGTTGGACCTTTCTTGAGCTTTTTGGTCTAGTTCGTGTAACTTATGCTGTTAACCCCAATGTGCCGTATACTTGTGGAGTAAACGCAAGTTCGTTTGCAACTAAATTCCGCGATCTCCACGCACATTTACGTCTTGTTAAAACATATTAAACGTCATATGACGAGACCAAGCTTGGTTACTCATTCCTCTCAATTCCGTCTGTCATGCATAAATGTGTCATTATAGTCACGTGTAGGTGTTTCGATCGGACCTTTTATTGTACTTAAATATATAGAATTGTGTCTGTGTGTATAACAGAGAGTGATTCAGTTTCTTTCACCTATGAATAATAGTTTAGTGGTGTATGAGGCATCGCAAAAACAGTAGGCGCGTCCAAAAGTGTTCGGCGGAGAGCGGTTTTCGGAAGTATTTCGTACTTTGGTCGTCATAGTAAAGGCTGTATATATTTAAGAATCACGGTTTACTTGTTTTATACATGGCAATAGATACTGCACGTGAACAGCCTAAACATAGGATCCACTTGTTCTTTTTTCTTTGTTTTTCACAGATGTGGCAGTTGTACAACAGGAATCCCCCCCCCCCCCCAATGATGACAAATTCATGTCGTCCAATAAAATAAAACGTGTTTTATTTCAGTTTAAACTCAAAATGATAGCAGATTACGGTGTCATTTATACGATTTTCTGTCTATATTTACTTTTCTTATAGATACAAGGCGCAGTTCGTTAGCGTCTTGTCGATGTGGCGAGTCAAAGCTGAACAAGAAACTCCGTTTAAAATCGATACTGGCTCGTATGCGGTGCGGCTGGGCTCTTTGTTGCAACATATTGATTAAGCCGAAAACAAGGCTGTTGTAAATCTCCGAAATCCCAACCCCCAGTTCCCCCATCTACACCCCCCTCCATTCTGAGGTCCAGATGACTAAACAATGTGCTATAGCTATTGCGGACCCCCCCCAATAAAATGCCTTTTCATGCCTAAATGCGAGACTTTCCTTTGCAGAGGCTCTGATGGGCATGAGCCTAATCTGATTGCTCGGTGTCATCTCTGGAAATACAAGCTGCGTAACACGAGCCGGCGATGAAGGTTCCGCAGCTCGGCGTGTGCGGTTACCGCGCCGGGATCCGCACGCAGATTGCGGCTTCGCCATTGATCGCTGAATTTTTAACACTTGGATTGAAGGCTCATTTTTATTGCCATGGCAGATGACTCTGGGGAAGCCATCCATAGATCAGTCACATTTTATAGATCCTTTAGATAAGTGCCCGAGTAACAAAAGCGGTTCTTGGATTGAGTGTAAGGACGTTTTTGAAACTGATTCTCGTCCGATCCTCAGGATTCCCGGCCTGGGTCATGTCATATTATTTAGTCGTCGCTCTATGGTATCTAAGGAATTAACCGCACCAAGCCGTGTTTCTTTACTGAACAACAATATATAAACTGAATAACCAACGTGCACGTTACAAAGATATGGCTGACACGCAACTGAGTAGCTTTCTTACGTGTCCCATCAGGACATATGACACCTGACTTGCAGTAATATACTACTAATCGAGTCAATAAGCAAAAACGGAAAAGAAGATAAAGTTTTGAAGCCCTGAGTTCTGATTCTGGAACATATGTGTGATCCTGGCTCTGGGTTTCGGGGGGGGACTTAAACACTCTCTGTGTGGGTAGGTATTTATTAGCCGATGCAATGAATCCTGGAAATTTACGGCCGGGTTGCTAGTTCTCACCCATCTGGTGTGACACTCACGCTTTCATACTCCCATGCAAAAAATCTTAGGGCAAATCTATATTATTCCATTATAAACCCAAAATTAGCTGCACCAAAGGCGTTGGGGTAGTCTGCAAACTACAGGCTACCGTTTCAACTATTTATAAGGCAATAAAACACTTACATTTATGTAAATGTGTGTGCAGACTTGTCTGGAATTGAAAATCTTACGCCAGCCAGCTGACCAAAGTTGGCAACCATGTTACGGTGTGGTTGAAGTGAACCGTTCTCGGGTCTGTGGCCCCAAGGTAGCTTTCCGAGTGATTTGAGCGGACTCTCGTGTACCTGCGTCAGTGCACGCCCCCTGCTGTCCGTACGGCTGAGTGCGGGGGTTGCGGGGTGTCGGAGATGCGTTCTGCCCCTGAAATTTATTATACGTTTCTCGTTCTTTAAATTAGCAGTACCGGCTCTTAGGTGCATCTGCAAAATGGGTTAAAGCCAGTGCTTGTTTGAGAAAGAAAAAAAAAATCACCGCAGTTTTAGGCCTAAGTACTCTTTGGCTTTGTTCGGCCGCATTGGGTGTATCCCTGCGAGGATTGATTGGTTTTTGACATTTACAGATAGCGGTGCTTGAGACCCTCATGGGGAAATGTCATCTTTTGTTTTACGTGAAAATGTGTGCTTCCAGAATATCGACTGGAGCGACCTCCATTTCTCATGTCCAGTCTAATTAGTTTGTTTTTCGCTATAAATTTTTGGTCCGCACCGATCTCCACGGAGGTGTTTATCTCTCGGTCTGAATAGCCCATCAAGAGCTTCTCTCGTTCTCAGGTTGTTACGCCGGATATGCGGTTCTGGTTCAGATCATTCTGTTCTGTCTGGTCTTCAGGGTGTCCCTGCCGCCTCTGAAATAACCTGTCGTAATTACCCTGCTGTTCTATCTGTCTGCTAATGGGGCCGCAATTATTCCCGTTGCCTCCTTGCTGGCGATGGACGCGTTTGAGGCGTGCTGCTGCTGCAGTCCCGTACTCCGCTAAACGACAGCGTGGTTTGAGGATCCGTTTCCACGCCGAACTTATCACGCTGTATGCTGGAAGCAGAACGCAGAACCGGGTGATTTATTTCTATGAGTTAAAGCTTTTTCCGTGACCTTTTTGATCGTAGCTTTAAGGCCCCCATCCTACCGCGTGGAATTTCGGACATTAGCTCTGTGGTGTAACGGTGTCTTCACACAGGTCAAAGGTCAAGCTCTTAGCACTTAGCAGACATGCAGGGTGACGTAGTACAGCTTTAATGGGCTCTAGGGTGAAGTCAGAACCAACCCCCAACCAGGTGCACCGGGAATGGGGAGCGGGACCTGAGGGACATCAGGTGGGGCTCAGAAAATGACCCCTAAGGGTAAACCTTAGCCCTCTGCTAATGCCACATTGAGTCAGTCATTATTGCCAGACATAAAACAAGATGAAAGCAGGTATGCAAGTAGCTATACATTACCATACATTGTGCACTGTATGATCCACAGTTCTGGAATCTTCCTTTTGGGGCAGGACTTGTTCTGAAGGCGGGATGGGTCTTTGTACAGATGACGTATGGCTCGAGTTATGCGTAGCTTGAACATGTTGTTGTTTAGCAGGGATTTTAATCTAGTCCTTTATATGTTTTAGATTTACTGTTAGCCATTTTGAAAATTTGGCCTTATTGAGGACGTGACCCCTGCCCCCTTGTTTGCAGGGTACCCCCCTGGGCCCCGCCCCCTTGTTTGCAGGATACCTCCATGGTTACCTTGGATGGATGGTGCTGCTAGCTTAATAGCAAGCGGTCCTCCTTGGCCACCCCCCCACATCTATTGCCACACTAATCTTGAAACGATGGAGGCCTGGGCGTCATGGAAACCACTTCACGGAGCCATACACAAATCATGGCTGATCAGGACAGCCGGCTGCATATCTGCGAGCCGGTCTCGCAGCACGGAAACCGTCTCCGTGGAAGCGAAGAGCTGCTGGGGGTGGGCTACAAAGACCCTTCCCGGGGTTGCTAGGGCGGGAGGCAGTTTATGATAAGCTCCCCTCGATCGCTGAGTGTTTGCAAACCTCTCACAGCGACAGCCCCGTCAGTCTGGCTTCCTCGAGATTGTACAAGTGCGGGCACGTGGCCCGCAGTCTGTGATTGTGGTTTCCGTGAAGGGTTTTGAGAGACCAGTTTGCTTAGGTAGGTTTCCAGTGGGAGAACCTGGCTCCCAGTCCCACCAGTCCTCCCCGGTGAGGGTATAGGATGTGTTGGGGGCTTTTTTTGATAAGCAGTACTACCGAAGGTTTGGCTCGTGGTCCGTTCCATGTCACATTCCAGGTAACTAGTTGCCGTAAGGATTATGAGTGGATTGAGTTGCTTAACTAATCTTGCTGTTATGGATATGAAACAAACTGTGGATTAATCTTAGCCTTCTGTCGGGGCTAATTAACATCGCTGGCCTTATTGCCCTTGGGGTTTAATACTTTAATTTATGCTCCCCGTTACCTTCAAAGCCCAGATGTTTAAACATTTTTAATACTGTTGATATTGCCTGTTAATGGAGGCAAGGACTTTATGGTGTTCTGAGCGGCGTTTCTGAAAACTGAGCCAATCTGGGCTCTTTCAGCAACTTTCCTTTGTATTTAATTTCCCGTCAGTGTCTGCAGGGCTAAAAATAAGCACGACACAAAGGTGGATCTCCCCGTGGTATCTTTAGCCGAAATGTGATCGCCGAACCTGCTGTAGGTAGAGTCATGGGATGGAGCTGGAGATGATGGCGGACTGCGGAACTCTCAGGAAGACCGTGCCTGGTCTGGGAGCTCCTTCATTGCCTCCCTGACTGGGAAGCAATGGCTTTTGGGTACCTATTCTGGCCTGTAGCTTAAATCCTGATTAATATGGTCAGGTTAGGAACTCCATCTTCTCAAGGTAGAATTGGTGAAATCCCAGCTCCTCTTCTGGGGCCTATCAAGATGAATCTGTTGAGATAAATTCACTAAATGTTTATTAGAGCTGCAACCTAATTATACTTATAAAGGACGCTAGTACTGCATTAGTGCCTGTGCCCCCCCCGGGGGTGAGGAGTGTGCCAAGTGACAATTGGTTGAGCCACTTAAAATTGTATTTCTGTGCGACGCATCAGTGGTTCATTAAAAATGGTCACAAAAGCTCGTTAGGGTGGGACCTGCTTCGTAATGTCTTGTCCTCTGTAGCAACGTGCGGAATCCCTCCCCCCACACACGCATTACTGGTGTCTGTGGCGGCCTATAAATGTAGGAACATGAGGGGTTAAAGATCTGGGGGAATCTTTCAGGGGATGACATCTGATTGGCTGGGTTTCTCAGGTGGTTTCTGAATCCTCCAATCAGAGCCCTCAGGGGCTGTAATCATCACTGCCGAATGCCTGTTTGAGGGTCGCTGCCGTAGGGCCCTTGAGTAAGGTGCTTAACAGGAAGCACTCCAGTGAAGTGTTCAGCTGTTTGGGGGTGGGGGGCGGTTGGGGAGGGACTAGAGAGCGCATATGGTGCCAGATGCGGGTATCTGCCGAACACGACTCACACGGCCTGTTGGACCAAGAGGAGGAGATGCTGGTGGGTTGAAAGGAAAACATTATCTTTGGAGGAGAACATGCTGAGGGAGATGAGATAATAACCAGTGTTTTGTTGACGGGGGGGCGCTAAAGACTAGCAAGCCTGAAACTGAATCTGAGGTGGGGGCGGCAGCCCCCCCCCAGTGACTCCTGCCCCCCCCATCTGAAATAACTGGGCCCCCGAGTCTGTCACGAGCTCTGAGTATTATTGCTGAGTTCAAGCTCAAGGCTTTTGACATTCCCAGAACATCCTGGGTTCGGATCCCAAGTGCTCGTAAGCAAACAAGCCCTCTGACACTGTCCAGGATTGCGTTGCCTGAGTCAGCTCTAATAAGGCCCCCTCCCCTCTGCAGGAGGTGGGGGAATTCTCGCTGGGGTTGCTGTGTGTCAGCAGCTGGGCACTTAGTGAAATGAAATCCTTTGTTTTTGGTCCAAATTAATAGTTTTAAACTTGTTTTGCCAACCTCTTTCTGATGTTTAGGGTTGGCCAAATCATACGTGAGCTTTAACATGACTGTAGACCGCAAAATGAAGGTAAGAGTGGATCATCTGATGTTTTATATCCTGATACTTTGTAAGGTTGTAAATTAAAACGTTGAGTTTTTAATGGTGGGAACAAAAACAGAATGTCCGCGCCAAGATGGTTTCTAGTGCCAAGGCGCCAGGAATTTTGATGCACGTGATTCCATTTGTGGGCGTTGTTGGGGCGTGGGTGCTGCTCTTTGTCTCTTCCTGTCTCCTGGCTCTCCTGTAACACGCTTCACATACCTTCGTTTCACTCCCCGCTGCCACGCGCTCTTCCCCAGGTTAGTTGGAGATCCAGGAGTGGTTTTCACAGCCAGTAATGCAGTGTTCTCAGAGGTGAACAACAGCAACATCATCTTCTGGCGTAAAGCCCAGGACAAATCAAAAGTCCCAAAATATAACAACATCTCCATGCCCAAGGCCAAGAAAGAACATCAATCCCATAATGCAACAGCATCTTCTTGCCTATGGCCTAAGACGGAACAACAATCCCATAATGCAACAGCATCTTCTTGTCTATGGCCAAAGACTGAATGACAATCCAATAATTTCCCCTGCCTTATTAACCTCTATTTTTTCTTCCACATCACACATTAATGTTCGTCATACACGTGCCTGTTAATGACTGCTGGTCTGTGTGGCACACGGGCATCTCCTGCCTGCTGTGGGAGGGGCTGTCTGCACTGGAGAGCCTTCAGCTGACTGGCGTGAATGAAGTACTGACTGGGTGAGGAATTGTACAGTTTGAACCACGGGGGTCAAAAGAAAAACTGATCTGAGGGATGAATCGAAATACGTATGTTATGTTGACATTGTGAGTGAGAAACGGATTGGACAAAATACGGTGTTGCGATTATACTACAGATTAAATTAATACAGTGTCATTAAAAGGGAATCGCAGTGAAATATGATCATTGTAATAACTCCAGGGTTAAGAATCTGCACTGTAATCGCTGTTCCGCTTTTTGCTCTGTGTATTTTATATATTTAGCACGTAGATTCAATAAAAGTGACATATGTTTCAGAAAGCGGGGTTAGCAATTGGGGGTTACAGGGGTTGCTCAGGGACCCAGCAGCAAAATCACTTTGCTGACCGTCGGATCCGAACCAGTGACCTTCTGATTTTGGGTACGGCAACCGAACCCACTGAGCCACAAAGCCTGGGCTTCCTAGGACCAGCTTCAAACTTGTTGTAACTGGATCAGTGCTTGTGGGAGGTGGAGGATAAATGTCTGAAGGGCTGAAGGTCTGTTGACACACCTTTTTTTTTTTTTTGGTCTCTTCCAGGATCGACCCCTCGATGGAAAGCTAGTGGCACCTCAGAGCCAGGGGACCGTCATGGTCAAACACCAACCCTTGCAGGTGTACGAGAGGCAGCTGTGCTTGTCATGCCTGACTGGGATCTACGGGTGTCGCTGGCAGCGGTACCAGCGGTCACATGACGACAGCACGAAGGTGAGCGCCACCTTGTGGGGAATTACGTGCTTCCTTAAGGAAATCGCTGAAGGCTGCAACTGGATGTTTTTTTTTGCTAGGGGACAGAATGTCGTGGTTAATTAGGGCTGCTTTAAAAGGCCAGAACTTGCTTGCTGATTGGATGTTGGTCTCTCACAGTCCAAACACCAGCTCATAGCTGAGTCTTCGTTAACGCTTCCTAATTGCTGCCTTAAATATTTATGCAGTTCTGTCTGAGATCCTCTGCTGGTGCTGTGATCTTCCACACGCCCACTCAGTCATATGATATCTGCCATGAAGCTAAATGTTCAGGAGAAGCTCCCACTGTTGCATTAGAGCATGGGGACCCCCCAGACAGTCCGCATTTTTGCTCCCTCCCAACTCCCAGCGCACCTGCACTTAGGCATTCGGTGTCCTTGATTTGGCTGGAAGCAAAGGGAGGGAGCAAAAATGTGGACCGTCCTTGGGTCCACTGCCTATTCCATTAGTCTGGTAAATTTGTCTGTAAGCAAGAGCTAGGTCTGCGATCAGGGTCCTCAGATCTTGAAGGGCATGATCTAGTCAGTTTTGTGGATGACATATCTGACCATGGTTATGAGTTCAGAGTGCGATACAATCACAACTCGCAAACGTGATATTTTGCGGTCAGATTGTAATGCTTCTGGTAACTAGTATTGATAGACTCGTCCATAATGGGGGGGGGCAAAACACCCCCATGCTTATTGAAGTCATGTCGACGTGGTTCTCTAAGGAGTGATTTGTCTTAATTAGCACAGAAAAGCTTGTTTTAGCTCAGAGTACAGGCAATCCGTGCTGCTGGTCACAGTGATGGCTGTTACTTCAAACATATCCTGTATGAAAACATTGTCTGGTTCGTAGTCCTGGTCACTGGGGTTTTTTTTTATTCGCTTTATAATAGGAATGTTCTTCAGGCAAATACCAGTTAATATATTGGCACACTGTTTTTTGTTACCAGCAAGTTGTTTAAAAACAATTATCTCTGCTAACTCTGCGCTCTGCACGTAAGTAAATGGGAATGACTTCAAAATCTATTTGTTAAACACACGGACAGCTGATAAAGCACAATGTTGAGAGAATCACCATGGCGACGAGGTGCCCCCCCCCCCACCCAGAGCATCAAGTTGCTGAGGTTCAGAAGGGGGTGAAATCCTGGCCTTTTTCACATGTTTTCTCTGATTGTGGGTCTCTGATCATTAAAATGAGTACTCAACCATTACTCGTTTTCTGTACTCAAATACTGTAGAGACCATCTAGGTACTCGAAGGGGTGTACACCTTGAAGGGCTGTGCACCTTAATCCACGGGAAGGATAGCTGGCAGGGGTGCAGATCCAGAAATATCACCGGGTCTGTTACTCGGGCCTTGAAGCTTACCTCGTCTCGTTGGTGTATTCGGCGTAGCCCGCACAGATCATTATAGAAGGCTATATTTAGGGTAATATTTCAAATGTCATCTATTCCTTTTGGTTCAATTGAGGTGTGTCCTTTAATGCGTCAGTCTCTGTTGCCGTTTTGCTGATTATTAATCGTCTTGCAGTTGTCTGAAGTAGCAGGCCGTGGTCAGCAGCAATGGCAATGCCTTTGATCACAGTGCTTTTTAGTTTGTACTCGCATTAGGCGATCCACACCATGCCCAAGCACCATGCCCTTTGACCCCTAAAGTCTAGTTCATTTGACACGTGATCGCTCCGTTACCGTAAGCGAGCACGGTTCAGTTGGACTCGGCCATGGTATGCATCCGTGCCCAACCGCGGAACATGAATGTGGCGCCAATGTTGCGGCTGAAACACTGTACACTGTACATGAACCGGACCTGGAAGGAACGGATGGAGTAGGCTGTACAGATTGGGCACTGCAATCTTTTAACAGACACTGTGGCAAATGTATCACTTTGGTCTATGGCAGAGATGCAGTGTTTGCTAGAAATGTAGGCTGGCTAGAGGATCTAAAAACAACACAAAAACACTCAGGGATAGTATTTTCCCAAATATCTTCCTCTATGTACAGCACGATTAAATGAAAATCACTGTATTGCATACTCGATTAATCTGTTGGAGTGCTGTGTCATCACCCCCAAAAACGACTCCGAATAAACCACAAGATAAGGAAATTAATCATGAACTCCCTTGTACTGTGCGATGATGCTTTTCTTCCTGTTGAGTTCAACACATAAAGTTGTACATTGATGACAAAAGCGTGCTCAGGCTCCCAATGTTAAGTGCAATGTGAGTGCAGACCAGGGGGGGAGTGAGGAGGGGGGACAGTCATGTTCGGGCACGGTACAAGGCCAAGTGTGAGTATGCCCTGACATGCTCCCGATCGTCTGTGGTCGCTCCTCACAAGGCTTTTAGGCACATTCGCCAATCCATGACCTTGGGAGCAGGCCATCCTCTGCAGGGCCCCCGTCTCCCTCACTGAGTCGTATCGGAGACACAGACGCCGCCGCTGCCGCCGCAGCCGCCGCAGGTGTGTCCCCGAATCCTCGATTAATAATTCAGGAGGTGAGTGTGGTTTTCATTCCTGCTGCCTTAAAGACCCACACAGAACCTCGAATCTCTGCCCTGAGGCCTCCCAGCCTGTAATGCACTGGATTCAACCAAAGAATGGCAGCGTTTTTGACTTTTGCATGTGGTTCAGCAGGTTGTGCCTGTGATCGGAAGGTTGTCGGTTCGAATCCCATTCTCTCCTGAATAGTCATATCTTCATTAGGCCCTTGAGTATGGCTCTTTACACCCCCCCCCCCCCCCCCCCCCCCGCAAAATGCTCCAGGGATGGTGGGTAAATGGCTAACGTTGAGCTCCAACCCCAAGCTGTGCGCCTGCTGTATGCGATAACTGAATAATTCCAATGTCCCTGTACTCATACTGGCAAAAAGCAACAAAAGCGTCACTTTTTATAAGTTGCTGTGTAGTTCCTATTTATGGTGGAATAAACAAACTACAGATTTGGTTTATGGACAAGCAACAGGTGCTTTGCAGCTCCCGGTTTAAGATAAACAGCGTCTCTTCCCTGAAGGCAACTCCTGGTTTCAGAATCTGGTCATGCCAGTATGTGTTGCATCCTGCCTCCCCCTCCCCCCAATCTGCTAACTTGGTGATTCTCAACCCAGCTTCCAGCACACCTACCAGTCCCAGCCAATCAGGAACACCTGCCAGCTAAGGGCACACCTACCAATCCCAGCCAATCAGGAACACCTGCCAGCTAAGGGCACACCTACCAATCCCAGCCAATCAGGAACACTGAATACTTGGTGCAGGTGTGCTGGGAGGGAGCGAAAGCGTGGACTGTCTGGGGGTTCCCATGGGGACCGGGTTGGGAAACGCTGGTCTGACTCGTTCCCTGCACCCCTGCTTCCTGCTTTCACCCTCTGCTGCTTCTCTATCACTCCCTCCTTCTGTGAGGCCGTGGTTCCCCCCATTGCCTCTCAGCCGGATGCGGTCAGCTCTGTGGAAAGAGCAGCCCTCGCGGTTCTGACCTCTGACCCCAGCAGCTCCTTGCGATCCATTGGACTGTGTAGCCACTGTAAGCTGTGTACCAGCCTCCCCCCCCAGTTATGACACCGGTCAAGTGTGTTGTTGGCTTTTTGCCGCCTTGAAAAGTAAGCTTGCTCAACCTTGTTGACGTTCCCTATGCTCTGCACCCCAAATCTGCAACCCCACCCCACCCTGGAGCGTGGTGACCATCCACAGATCCAAGACTCCCTTCTGTGCAAAATTAGTGTCATTAGCATGGGAAGCATCAATTTGCGGGTCCCTTCAATCCTGACCCCGCCGGCATCTCCCTCTCTGGCCGGGTGAGGGGCGGGGCCTGTTGCCATGGTCACATGGCCTTTCCAATCATCGCTCTGCTCCTCTAGGAGGTAGCACGCCTTATTCTGCATCCCAGATGGTCCATGTCAAATCACACGCATGCAGTGACTACATTCTGGTTAATGGAAAGCCCATTTTCATGGGGAGGGAGGCTTGAAAAGTACATGTGTGTGAGGATCCCTTTCTGGGGGACTGGGGTAAGGATTTCTTTCTGGGCAACGTTAGTAATCCTCTGCTGAAAATGTTCAGACACTAATGTTGTTATATTGCGAGAAGGGTAATTGGAACAGGTTCCCTGAAGTCATGCATATTTGCTTTTTACAAGACAGTTTATTGGCATTTTATGGTGTGAGCCGTTTTCCTATGCCAGACAAGTTCTAGCGTGCTGGATTCTCACATCTGCTGCACACCAGTGTTTTCATCAGTGTCTGTGGGTGTTTCCCTGGTTCTCAAGCCATTCTCTGTCACAGTGGATGTTCCCCTGGTTCCTGATCCATTCTCTGTCACAGTGGATGTTCCCCTGGTTCCTGATCC
>JAODJW010000063.1:3363071-3380883 GCA_026777045.1 Hyperopisus bebe
GGTTCCTGATCCATTCTCTGTCACAGTGGATGTTCCCCTGGTTCCTGATCCGTTCTCTGTAGCAGTGGATGTTCCCCTGGTTCCTGATCCGTTCTCTGTCACAGTGGATGTTCCCCTGGTTCCTGATCCATTCTCTGTCACAGTGGATGTTCCCCTGGTTCCTGATCCGTTCTCTGTAGCAGTGGATGTTCCCCAGGTTCCTGATCCTTTCTCTCTGCTTCTGTCACAGTGGGAGCGGCTCTGGTTCTTCATTCTCTGTGCCATATTCCTCCTGCTCCTCGTCTGGACCTACTTCTGGTGGGCCACTCAGAATGACTACAGCGAACTGAACTGGTAAGTTTGGGTGGGATTAGATCCTTAGACCCTTAGACCCTTTTGGTTCTCGTACCCTCGGCATATATAGAACCCTTTACCACTTGCCCCAAAACATCACATTTACACGTTTAGATGTAGAATTGGCAACTTCCTCAAAATACACTTAGTAATTAAATACTTCAGGCGATTAAATATTAATGGACACAAAAACAAGCATTCCATTATTTAAAGACATCTGTTAAGCAAAATAATAAAGTAAGCTGAGGTCAGGAGTGTGTCGTGAGGATCCAGATCGAAGCCTCGCTGCGTTGGGGAGACACTGGCCACTTTCCAGGCTCATCTTCATCTCCTCTTGCCATCGACCATCTCCACTTGGACGGCAGTCCTCCTGGGTTGGGTTTTTGTCTGCTCCCGGACGACCTCAGGGTGTCTGTGATGTTCCCCAGGACATTAAAGGCGTCATTACCTCCTGCATTAGATCGTACTGTTAGGTAGTTACCAGTTCCACTCTTTTAACTAGGTTACTGTTCCACCCCCCACCCACCCCCTACTCATCTCCCTCTTGGAAACATTCATATCTTCAAGCATCAGGATCCTTTGTGGCTGTGAAACGTTCCTTTATGGGATCTGAGTAACGGCTGCTCGCATTTGCCATTCTCCTCCCACATCTTCTGAGGGCAGCTAAGGAAATCACACGAGCTAAAATGCTCTCTAGCCATGGATCTGTAAGGTTTGGCGTCAAATGTATTCTGAGGTAAATTGCCCTGCACGTTAATTTATTATATGTAAGCACTCTGCAAGTGATTAAGTGGATAGAAGATGGAGATATGTAAGTGCTTGATATGTATCTAAATTGCTCAAAATGGGACTGAACATTTTTTGCACATGAAACTCAGGTGACACGCTTTAAGTGACCAGCAGGGGGCCTCGCCCTCAGCCCTCCAGTCCATTTTCTCAGCCAGTCTGAACTTTCTGGACTTGCAGAGGAGGTTGTTGCCTGTAGGAGCTCGATGGAGTTCATCTAAGGGTTATCCCCTGACCACACGGGCATTGGTTGGTCAGACCTGCATGTCTCTAATGGGGGGGGGGCTTTCTCTACAAACCACTGTGGAAAGAGGGAAATGTCTGCTGGGAAATGTAGTCCTGCCTGTGAGTCCACTCTACAGCCTTCTCAGTTCATCCGGCTCTTTCTGCTAACCCAGTCGCTAACTGCTTTTGAGCATTTCCGTCATCAAACCCGGTTGCTTCAGGGTCCTTCGCAGTACCGCACTGGGTAAGGTACTGCCATAGTCCACGTTTCACCCATCTTGCCTTTCAGGCTGCTGTATAACCGATCGGGGGAGTGGACAGATGGGACAGTCACCATAGTTGCTGCCACGGCTACCGGCTTCACCTATGTTACATTTTTAATGGTGAGTTGTCATCGCTGGTGTTCACACAAGCATGGCTGGCAGTCCCTGCAATTTCCTTTCCCTGGGTGTTGGCTGGGGGACATTTTCAAGCGTCGGTTATGTCACATGGACGTGTTTGTGGAAGCTGAATTTTCCTGGGGCATTTTCTCCCTCCCAGATTTTGGCAGTATGCCATATGCCGGTGGGACAGCAGCTGCACCTCTACTGGCTGCACAAGGTACCCCCCTTGAAACGAGCTGCCTCTCTTAGTCAACATGCTGCTGGCAGCAAACATCGCTCCGTTAACATAAGCTACTGCGCCTTTAGTGTTATGTGCCACTGTTAGCATGAGCTGCTAATATAGCATGCAGTTACCACATGACCAGTGAGCATCCAATCAGATCTCTCAGGTAATTGTAACTGGCCAATCTGGAGATAATATGCAAATGACGTGAGAGCAGAATTTTCTCTCATCTGCCCCTGAAGGTCATGCTTACTGCAGCGTTCCTGGCCACAGTCGTTGGGTTTGTTTACATCAGCGGTGTTTGGGGTGACGAATGGAAGACTGTGCTCATATCCCTGCAGGTGAGAGGGGGTTTGGCCCCCACCCCGGCTTATTGTGGGCCCCTGCACGCTTGAGGTGTGTTGTGGCTGATGCTGACACCACAGTTTGTTTACAGGTCATGGGCCCCATCCTGCAGCTGGGAGCTCTCACTGTCATCACACTGCTGGCCTGGGTGGTGGCGGGACAGGTCGCCCGTGCCGAGAGCATGAGTGAGTCATGGGGGGGGGGTCCTGATTAAAGGTCAGGCCTCCCTATGTAGGGGGAGGGTTGTCAGAAGTATAATTGAGTGCCTGTTCTGGATTTCCAAATAAGATGACTCGGACAAAACCCATTTTTTTTCTCGCCGTTTCCTCATTGTTGATCTGGTGACTGAGGAGTTTCATTAAAAGTTTTATTTTTCACATACAGAAACATATACTGTACTTCCGCATAGTGAAACACCTTTTCACCTGCTTCCTGGATTGTGTGCTACGGAAGTATGCAATCAAAAGCAAAATGGAATTATATAAAAAATAAGAATAAATTATATTAACATAAGAATAAAATTGCAATAAAGAATGTAGATAGCAGAGCTGCAACATGGTTGGATGCTAATCTGACACTGATGTCCTACCTTCCCAGACAGCCAGGTGGCGCTGGCACTGACCTATCTGGCCGTTCTGCTCGCCATCTACCTGGCCCCACTCTCCATCTCTTCCCCCTGTCTGAAGGGCCGGGGGAACTTCAGTACACGGCCTGCTGTCCTTGGTCGCCGGGGTGCCCCCATGGTGAGTCAGTTGGCTGGGGGGGGTTGAACAGGGCACCCTCTACAACCTGTTCCAGCTTCTGTTACCTGGACTTGCACTCACATTTGACCGTCTGTCTAAAATGAGCCCACTAAGCAGTATGCTGCTTGTTTCGTGTGGCCGTTCCTCATAGCCATTGCCTGCTCATTGTCGCCCCCTGTAGCTGGCACCTGAGAACACGCTCATGTCTTTCCGCAAGGCCTTGGAACAGAAGGTCAGCGGGCTGGAGGCAGATGTGGCGATCAGGTGACTGTGCCGTCTTTTTTTTGGGTGGGGGGGGGGGGAGCAGGGACCCTGTGCTGCAAGTCAGGGTCACTGCCCCATATCTCGCTAGTGACTGCTCACGTGGGCATGTCCCGTGTGTGATTGACAGCCTGGACGGCGTGCCCTTCCTGATGCGGGCTGGCTCGCTGAGGAGGACCACGGACGTGCAGAAGGTGTTTCCCAAGCGCCAGTGGGACAATGCCTCCTCATTCAGATGGGCGGAGCTGTCAGCCCTCAATGCGGGCCGCTGGTTTGTCAGGGTATGGCCCGTAATTTATTTATGCAAATTGCTGGCTATGATGTCATGCCAGGGTGCTGTGCTGATTGGTCCTTGGCCTTGGGTAGCTGTCACAAACCTTCACTGCTGATTTTTAACAGATTTTCTGTCAAATATGAGGTTATGCTTAATTAAAAAAAAATGTATACCTCTGGCAGGACGACCCCTTCTGGACAGTGAGGTCTATGACCCCCCAGGAGATCAACTGGGCGGCCAACCAGACAGTGTGCAGCCTGGCGGAGCTGCTGGCGTTGGTGGTGCAGTCCAACACCTCTGTGCTGCTCCACCTGCAGCGTCCGCCGCCGGGGCACCCGCGTCACCTGACCTGGCTCAACGACACCTTGCAGACGGTCTTGCGCTCTGGTGTCCCGCAGAAGCAGGTAGGGGCCAAATGATGAGAATTCGGTGCCTTATCGCTGACAGTCCTAATCCTCGTAAAAGGAGACATCAGGGCTAAACTTGTCTTCTCCCGATTTTTCTACGGGACCGTAGGTGCTGTGGACCCCTGATTGGGAGCGGGATATGGTCCGCCGTGTGGCATCTGGGTTACAACAGACCTCTGAGGAGAAACTTCCCGTGGATGCTCTGCACGAACGAGGCCTCCTCCGCGTCTATCTGCGCTATGACCGGCTTTCTGCAACCGAGATCCGGTAACGGCTTTTGCGCCGCAAAGATGCTTGGACGTTTGAGAATGAAAGCTTCGCTGAGACAGGCTGCACTGGCGCCCCCCTTCTGGTGAACTTAGGAAATATGGCAGATCTCTCCAGACTTACCTAGTTGTTTTGCTTGCCTTTGTGTTCTAGGGAGCTTTCCTCGCACAATGTGAGCGTCACTCTCTTCACAGTCAATGTGCCGTGGCTCTACTCAGCACTCTGGTGCAGTGGGGTCTCCTCGGTCTCTTCCGACGCCCCCCACATCCTAAAAAACGTGCCTTCACCTATCTGGCTCGTGGTGAGATCCCATTCTGTGTGTGTGCAGGTCTATATCTACAGTCTCTCTCTTTCTCTGTTGAGACTGTTACTGATTTACATTTTGTTACGGTTCATTGTCTACTTATTATCAGTAAGGTGCAGAACTTTATTGACATCTAGTGGTGGAATGGTGTAAGTGGGTGTTTTTTTTTCCTCTTATTTCAGAGCCCTGATAAATACTGCTTGGTCTGGATAACGTCGGATCTCATCTCATTTGCCATTGTTATCACAGTGTTTACGTTCCAGAGGTAAGTAACACCACAGTGAAGTCAGGCTGTGCCTCCTTGAGTGATGTAATTGTCGTCATGGTGATTAACACTCCTTTCTTCCTGTGATGCTCCCCCATGTCTATGCATTGCTTTTGCGCCCCTGTCTGGAGGCGGTTTGCCTGGCGGTGGCTGTGTGTTCCTGCTCTTGCCTGGTCTTTCACACACGTACATTAATCTCTGACAAACTCTGAACTCCCACCCCGGTCCCGCAGAGTCTCTGCAGTGACTAAAATCACACCCTCCTGAAGCTTTACCAGTATATCCCTACAAGACATCTTGCAGGCAGCGCCCCCTTTAGGTCGGTGGACTGAATTGCGTTTATGGGCCCCACCAGGCTCAGCACTCCTGGCGTCTGCTGTATCAGCATCTACACTCACTGCTCTGTTATTTCCCAACCTGTCTTGGTCTTTCTCTCTTGTGTGGCGCACATGACTCTCAGCTGTGACATAACCAGGTAAAGAGTCCCGCAATGCCTTCTTTCAGCATCCCTGCCCTTCCACTCCGTGCTCCTGGCTGCCCACCCTCCCTTAAACACCCTTCAGACAGTTCAGAAGCTTTAACCCTTTCACATCCACTTTCTATCTCTGCTTTTAGATGCCTGAGTAGGTCGAGCAGATTTGTTTTTGTGGGCATAAGACTTCAGAGGATTTGTGGAAGGAATAGTCTCACATTTAATCAAATAAAATGTTTGCTGCATGATGCTCTGACCTGTAGCTGGTGCCCAAACATGGTCAGGCATTTGAGGGCACATGGACAGAGTCCAGAGATGATCTGGGAGGGTATACCTGCTCTCTAAGCTTCATGCACTGATAAGATTTAGACCTCTGTACAAGCCATTATGCCTTTACGTAGTGATGGCTAAATGAAGCTTCATGAACAATTTGCTGTATTTTTGACAGTAGATGACAATCTTGGTTTATTTTGGGGCATGCTTTGAGCCCCTATTTTAACAGAGAGCGCCATTTAGTGGGGTCAGAAAATACAGCAAATGGTTCATGAAGCCTCATTTGGCCATCACTACCTTTACAACACGGTGGCTATTATTTGGTAAATTGGTAGGAGTAATATTGTGCTTAGGTTTGGAGCTGCTTGTGGCCACAGGTTCAGGAAAAGCTTTTTCCAGTCTCTCCCCAGGCTTAACGTTAACTTATAACCAGTGACTTGTTTGTGGTTCTGACACCTTGACCAGTTACCAGTACGCTTGCATGGTGGTGGAAGAGAATGTCTTTGATCCTGCTAAGTAAACCTGAAAATTCTGCTCTCTGGGCTGCAGCTCTAGTCCTCAGAGATGGGGACTCGAGTCACTGACTCACAACTCGACACTGACTCGTATCTCGACTGAGGGAAAGACTTTGACTCGACTTGGACTTGAGGGCACATGGCTTGAGAATTGAATTGAACTTGTTGAATGTTTTGACTCGACTCACCAAGGATTGACTTGTTCCCATCCCTGCTGGCCCTCTAACAGCAGATTGGTGTGAGGGCTGTGGGTGGTGGTGCAGTCTGTTGCCCCCTTGTGGTACAACTGTATCTTACCGCAGGTGGCGAATGAGCGGCATGCACCGTTATAACCCTGAGCAAATCATGCTGAGTGCAGCGGTTCGGAGGTCCAGCCGGGAGGTCAGCCTCATGAAAGAGAAGCTCATCTTCGCAGGTACAGAAAATGGGCAGGCGGGGCTTGGAGCTTCTCACTGTGCTTCATATTTCTCACCACCAGGGGGAGCTGCTCCAGCCATATATACCCCTTGCTTGCTTGCTGAGAGTGTTTGAATATTGAAGGTCACTGGCTCCCTGTCCCATGAGTCTTGTCCTATCCTCCATCTGTACCAGAGCCCAGATACAGCCCCCCCAATCCCCCACACCTCTTCATAATCCTCCTCCTGGATGAGTATGGTTGGGTGTTGGCGTCCTGCATGCACTCATGCTAATGGTACTGGACGAAGGTGGGTCCAGATGTGTATGTTCAGAATCAGATTGAACTGCTCATTCAGGACCAGTGCTCTGTGGCCCTCTCAAGCACGGGAGTGGTTGTGTCCTTTATCACTTTTCTCACATGCTTTACCACTAACAGTGTGCATGTCCCACTCCGGTCTCCACAGAAATCGACAATGGTATGGGGGGCACCGAGGGACTGTCCCTGTACACAGAGAATGGGTACGACTGCTACACAAACGAAGGTGTTTCCCGTTGACTTTGGTGTCACCTAGTGGCAGCATCTGGAAGTGACCGGGAGGCGCACTTTTTCAAGCGTCCCCCTTGGACGCACGCAGAGCCTTTCCAGGCAGTGCGGACCATGTGAAACGTGTCTGTGCTGCTCAGCTTGTGGACTACGTTTTTTTTCTGGGACTCCGTGGTGAAACGACTGGTATGGCTCTTTCTCTGTTGTAGCTGACCCACCCCCCCCCCCACCCCGCCGTGGTCCCCGACCGAAACCATGAGACTCTTCGAGTATGAGGCCTCTGTCAGCTGACCGTTTGAATCGAGTCCGGTTTATGCTGGATATACTGTCACTGTTGTTAATGGACCCAGCAGATGCAGAATGTGGATCTGGGTACCCATGTACAGCTGGTGTCGCCCCCTGGTGGGCAGGATCAGTGGGTGTTTATGTGATGTGTTAACAGGTAACCCCCCCCACACACACACACACACAGACACAGACACACACACGTGTGCCATTCTGCGTAAACTTTATTCTGTACACTTCCCATTTTAATGCGAAAATTGTGAGAACGAATTTTGTTCCGTTTTTATACACATTTTCCCAGCATGAACTCCTGAATAGCGGCGTGCTTTTTTGGGTTTTTAAGATGTGTTATATTTATTGCAAATTTTATTAAACGTGACATGAAATCTGGTGGTTTAAGGTATCCATCTGAGTAACACACAAGTGTGATGATGTAATGCTGGCTTCACAGTTCATGGATGACTGTGTTCCGAAAGGGATTCGTGTTCTGAATGAGCCTGTCCAGACTGATGCAGAGTCCCACCAGCAGATGGCGGCGGAGTTCCTCCTAAAGGAAGTCTGCTTCAGGCAGGTGTAATAGAGCAGACGGGCTGTGGCCTATCAGGCTGCTTGTGTCAGTTATCCAGGAAGTACGTAACTCTGAAGCCGGCAGGATGATGAATCTACAACAGCGGATCCCACAGGTGTGGGTTGGGACCGGAGGTCCGTTGGCTCATGGGAAAGGCGTCAGTGTGCCGTGACGGCGACCTTCACGTGAGCCAGGTGAGTGGGGGGGTGGGCGGGGGGGGGATCCGATGTCCCATGTGTTCTTTCTGTCAAATGCACATAACTAGCGTGTCCTATTCTTAAAGCACTTCTTTTAGTAGAGGCATCGACAAACAACAACTGTAGGGTGATTTAAAGTCACAATAGGAAACAAGTTATAGAGGAAGAACAAAGTACATGTGCAGAGGACTCCCCCCCCCCCCCCCCCCCCCCCCCCACTCATGGAACTCTTACTGCAACAAGTATCAGTCAGATCTGATTCATCAGCCAGAAACCCCACAGGTCAGTCATACGGTCTTTGTTTACCGCACTCCTATGGCCTGGGAGACTGGCCAGACTCTCAGTGAGTGGGTCATTCCAACTGCTGAGGCGGGACGGGGGAAATTCAGGTCTGTATTACGACGGCGTTCTGACAGGGGGGTGCTGTCGGGGTAGTGTCTGCTGCTTTTTCAGAGCACCCCGGCGTGACGTAGCAGCTGGAGTCACGGGGAGACCCGGCGCTGGCCCCTTTCTCCGGGTCGCCCGCACCTTCATCTTCAGCATCTGCCAGAGGAACAGAAGGGCTGAGGGAGGTACCACTTAAACAGGGGGGTGCCACGCACTAAGGCAGAGCAGGCCCAGAAACAGAGGAGTGGTGATGGATCTTCAGAGGGCAGCGTTACACACTGAGAGGCGTCTGTGCTATGGGTTACGCACCAGTCTGTGTTCATTCCTGTAGCAGAGCCAGAAATTATAGCTTGGGTAGGCCGAGAGAAAGTCAGGTGACATTCACATGGTGACAAAATCACACTACAGACTCAACTACATATATACATACAGTATATATTTATCAGTTTCTAAATGGCATCACTAAGATCGAATGAACAAAGCAAAAGAAAATTGCTGCTGAGGGGGAAATAGATTTTTCGTCCAGTTGATTGAATCACGCGCCCACATACCTCTCAGAGTTTTATCGTACTGCATCGCTCTCTGTGAAAACCTCATTCCGGTTCATTCTAATGAATTTAGTGATCATGTATGATCATGTATGTCCCTGTTCATGCCACAGAATCGCTGGCGATATGGCAGAAAGATTGTCCGTTTCTAAACCTTTTAGACCTCTGGGACTTTCTGTAAAATCATCATTGACAGAGATTCCACTAAAATTTACATGAAGCAAAGCAGATCAAAAGAAAGCTAATGGTGAAAGATGATTAAAAGGTTCTGAAGCGCTTTAAAGTTTAGTTTAAAAAAGCAGTTGCAGCTAGCAGTTGTGGACACACCAGTAACACTGAAGCCACAGCAGCTTCACCACTGAGAAGCATGACTTCCTGTCTCTGTGTGACCATTGCTTCCTGCCGGCGTGTCTGGGTGCACTGTCAAGCCTCGCTACTATTAAGACCCCAGAATGCACCAAAGGGAACAAAATAAAACAATAAAATGATCATCATGTAACAATATTGCTTCATTACTATTTCATTCCTGATGTAAATGTGTTTCATGGATTCAGAATGAGTAACGCAATAGGTAATGTGATATATGCTCCAAAAACATTATACTATTGAGAATGCTATGACTGAATTAACATGCAGAATGATTCAGGTTTTAAAAGTAATCAAGAAATATCTAGGCAGGTCTTTGACAAATAATCGTAGATAATGATTGCTGATAACAATAAAAATGTTATTTGCGTTTTTGTTGTGAATTTTTACACGTAAACAGTAAAACTTTAATCAGGAAAAAACAAAACTGAATATATAAAATGTGTAGATTTAAAATAGATAACAAAAAATGTCCTACACATATATTTGTGCACAATCTGTGTTTCATAATTGTCAAACACATTAAACAGATAAAGTACACTTTGAAAACTCATGAAACCGATGAAGTACTTTGTTCTTTGCTTCAACCCAACCGGAAGGGGCCTGAGAGCGACGGGAACATGGAGCGGCGAGTTAGAGAGAAGCGTGAGAGAAGCAGGGCCCGAGAGTGGTTTGGTCTGAGAACGGCTGGGCCTGATAATGACATGGGAATGATGGGGCCTGAGAGCAGCTGGGTCTGAGAGCGGCCCTGTGAGTAGCTGGGTCTGAGAGTAGCTGGGCCTGAGAGCGTCCCTGTGAGTAGCTGGGCCTGAGAGTAGCTGGGCCTGAGAGCGGCCCTGTGAGTAGCTGGGTCTGAGAGTAGCTGGACCTGAGAGCGTCCCTGTGAGTAGCTGGGTCTGAGAGTAGCAGGGCCTGAGAGTAGCTGGGCCTGAGAGTGGCCCTGTGAGTAGCTGGGCCTGAAAGTAGCTGGGCCTGAGAGCAGCCCTGCGAGTAGCTGGGTCTGAGAGTAGCTGGGCCTGAGAGCGTCCCTGTGAGTAGCTGGGTCTGAGAGTAGCTGGGCCTGAGAGCAGCCCTGCGTGTAGCTGGGCCTGAGAGCAGCCCTGCGAGTAGTTGGGTCTGAGAGCAGCCCTGCGAGTAGTTGGGTCTGAGAGCAGCCCTGCGAGTAGTTGGGTCTGAGAGTAGCTGGGCCTGAGAGCGTCCCTGAGAGTAGCTGGGCCTGAGAGTAGTTGGGCCTGAGAGCGGCCCTGTGAGTAGCTGGGCCTGAGAGTAGCTGGGCCTGAGAGCAGCCCTGAGAGTAGCTGGGCCTGAGAATGGCATTGAGTCTGCAGCCGTATATTGCTGCCTGTTCTCAGTGTCCTGACTCATTTTCAGAATCATTCCACTTATGCTGGATATTTTCCCGAAACAGACCATAATATTTTCATCTGTTGCCCTTTTCCCTATGCAGTGGTTCATTAGAAGGTGATTATAAAGTGTAGCTTGTGGTTTACATGGCCTAGCCTTTTACTGACTCTTGGTCTTTAGGTCCACCTGTCATACAATAATCTCTCCATCGCTCCCTGGCATCACTGGATCTTCTTGGTCTTCATCATGGAGACCCATGGAGATCCATTTTTCTTGTACTATACATCTCTATTCACTCTGTCTATAACTGTATGAGATGCTCTATTAGAGCTTTAAGCTCCACCCCTGATGAGCCCAGTGTACTCTGATTAGTCAGCTTGCCCTACATGTTCCACACCTGTCTTACTGCAGACACATCCTTGCAGGTAGGCAGCCAATAAGGTTTGTGTTACAAGGTGACCTCACCATGTTACGGAAGGAATTCCAACAAGGCATTTCAGGCATATCAGAGAAGAGTGGTTTCTGTGGTGAGAGTTAATCTCATTGGCGTGTACTTTGGGCTTTGCAGACCATTCACATACACAAAAAGCTATATAACACACTAAAGGAAGGGGGAAAACCGAAAAAATATAATAAGCCCCCTTTAATACCTTTGCACGTTTGCCCTGCTGGAGATGCATGCCACACCATCTGGGCCATGGTGCCCAGAAACAAGAGCCGTGGGTTTCCTGATTCCGCTTCAGGAGGTACCTCTGGGCTCCCACAATCAGGACCGGGCCTCTCCCTCTGAACATGGATCGCTGTCATACCTGTCACACTTAATTCTCTCTCTCCCGCTACGTGATCCTAACTCTGACAACAGGCTGGACAGGGAGGCCACCGCGATCAGGTCCTTGTGACCACAGAGTGACCAGGCAGGTCACAGTGCCGGTTCCCGATGGGACAGGTGTACCGGTTTCATTATGCCTGTCCCAGACCTCAGCAAAATTGCCGTGCTAAAAATACACAGGCGTGTGAATGCGCCCGAAGTTGGATAGCAAAAGCGGAGTAGGCGCAGAATGCTGGAACAGGATTTAGGGGTTTAATAAAGTCAAACACAGACAATTCTTGCAGCTGCACGATGACAGGCTGTGAAACTCGTGTTGTGCTTTAGTACTTAATGTAGACTTTATTAATAAGAATAATAATAATAATAATAATAATAATAATACATTTTATTTGAAGAGCCTTTCAAAGTACCCAAGGACACTGTACAGTAAAAGCAAAACATAAAATATAAAAGTAGTTAGACTATAAACAACAAATAGGTAGCATGTAGAAACAAAGACACATTGATTAAGAGACACACCAGCGCCAGACTGACATCAGCCAAAACAACATAAAATAAATATAAAACAAAATCGCAAAAGGTCATGAGTAGTCTGAGTAGGCCAGAGTGAAGAGGTGAGTTTTGAGCAAGGATTTGAAGATGGAAAGTGAAGTGCATGTACGTATGGAAAGTGAAGTGCATGTACGTATAGAAAGTGAAGTACATGTACTTAGTGCAAATGGGAGGTTGTTCCAGAGTTGAGGGCTAGCCACACTAAATGCCCTGTCACCCATGGAGCGGAGGTGAGCAGAGGGGGTGGATAGAAGGTGCGCATGAGTAAGGTGCGGGTGGGTTTGTATAAGGTGAGAAGATCGGCGAGGTAGCTGGGTGCTAGGTTGTTCTAGGCTTTGTAGAAGAGCAGAAGGATTTTGAATTGAATCCGAGATTGTACTGGAAGCCAGTGTAACTGATGGAGGATGGGAGTGATATGTTGCCATGTCTAGTATGGGTGAGAAGTCTTGCTGTGGAATGTTGTAGTCTGTTTAATGATTTTGCTGGGAGGCTAATAAGCAGGGCATTACAGTAATCAGGTCTGGAGGTTATGAAGGCATGAATGAGGGTCTCAGCAGTAGCAAAGTTGAGTGAGGGGCGGAGTTTGGAGATGGTTTTTAGATGGAAATAAGCCGTTCTAGAGACACGTTTCATATGGGAATCAAAAGACAGTGAAGAATCAAAGATGACAACTAGGTTATTCATAGCCAGGTATGGAAAACTGTGACTGATTTATCTTCTTCAGCAGTGTTGATGTGGCAATAAGAATGGCTTCAGTCTTGTCGTGGTTGAGTTTGAGAAAGTTGTGTGTCATCCAGTTACTAATGTCGTTGAGGCAAGTGACCAGATTGGAGGAAGGGAGTGGATGAGAGGGATTAGTGTGAATGTATATTTGTGTGTCATCGGCATAGCAATGGAAATTTAAGCCATAATGACAGAGAATGTGACCAAGAGGCAGGAGGTAGATGATGAAGAGCAGGGGGCCAAAGACAGAACCTTGTGGGACACCATGTGAGAGGGGGGCACTAGGGGACCTGAAATCACCAATAGATACAAACCG
Source organism: Hyperopisus bebe (assembly GCA_026777045.1). NCBI lineage: Eukaryota > Metazoa > Chordata > Actinopteri > Osteoglossiformes > Mormyridae > Hyperopisus > Hyperopisus bebe. The sequence continues at coordinate 3,376,203 of JAODJW010000063.1, forward strand.
TTCCCTATCCGTGAGATATGATGTAAACCAGGCAAGCGCACTGCCTGTAATGCCCAACAGTGTTTCCAGCCGGGTGAGCAGTGTGTTGTGGCAGACCGTGTCAAAAGTAGCTGTAAGATCTAAAGGCAGGAGAATACTGACATGGCCCAAGTCAGCAGCAATGAGCAGGTCATTTACGACCTTGATCAGGGCCGTCTCAATGCTGTGTTTTGTCCTGAACCCAGACTGAAATTCCTCCAATAGGCTGCAAGAGGTCAGGTGATCTTGATGCAGCGTGGCTACAGTGCACTCGAGAAGTTTGGAAATAAAAGGTATGTTGGAAATGGGACGATGATTTTAAAATCATCAGTGGCTGCTCCAACTGGAGTGATAGCTGCAATTTTGAGAGAGCAGGGGACCAAGCCTGTGCGAAGAGATGTGTTTATGATATGGACAAGAATGGGACAGAGAGTAGGCAGGCAGATTTTAACTAGCGGGGTGGGCATGGGGTCCATGAGGCAGGTGGTGGGCCTAGCCTTAGTGACAAGGTCATGGACAATATGCTCATTAATAGCTGAGAAAGCAGAAAGAGACTGAGCCAATGTTTTAGGCAAAGTGGAGGCGTCACCCAAGGTGGTAGTGGGGAGTGATTTAAGCTTCCTATAGATGGTGCTAATTTTGTTTTGGAAGAAGTTAAGAAACTCACAGCAGAGATCTGTTGAGGGGGTGAGTGGAAAGGGTTTAGTTGGCTGGAGTGACATTGACTGTGGAGAACAGGGCTCTTGGGTTTCTCTGACCTCTGACCTAATACAGGGATTTAGTCAGGGATATCACCATCGTTTGTTTGCAGTGCCATGGACGCCCACGGTGAACTCACCTTCCACGTCGGAGAGGCTGTGTGCAGTAGCCAGCAGGAGGCGCCGCTGCTCCGGATCGGTCATGTTCAGCTCGCACAGGTGCTGCTCCGTCAGCTCTCGCAGGTCCTCCACGGTCTGGTAGCCATTAAGAAGCAGGGTGGAGGCGTGCTCCTGAAACGAGAGCAAGAAAATTCCAACCTATAGGAAGTGATGCGTCTGTTAACTAGCCAAACTGAAAGGCTAATCCTGTACTAGTTAAGTGGTTATAGAAGATGGGTGGAAATATGGCCATTCGGGCGTAGGTCAGACATGAGTGCAGCAACCTAGTGGTCGTTGGTGGGGTGTGCTCTTCTCAACTGAGGGAGGCCTCACCTCCAAGTGGAGCTTCTCGAGGAACTCCTGCAGGGTGGCCGGCATGGGTAGCTTTCTCCGCCGGTACGGCCGGACTTTCTCCCGACCCGCCTCCTCCAGGAGGTCGACGTAGATGAACTTGAAGGTTCCCACCTTGTCATGGAGGATGCCCGTCCAAATACCCACGGGGGTCTTGCTGATGACGTCGATTACGTCACCTACCTGGACAATGGAAGGCGACAGAGATGGCAAGCCGTTGGGGGCGGGGGGGTAGCGGGCAATGCATTTTCGGAAACGTGAAGGAGCTTGAACAAGACACATTGGGCGGATCCTGAAGAGAATGCCAGCAGGTGAATGGGAACAGATTCAGCTGTATTGCTGCCAGCGCCTGGAGTGCTACACGTATAGTGCAGTCATTTATTAATTCACTCATTATTAATTGCCGCTTTGGACTCAGGCATCTGCTAAATAGAGAAAATGTAAATTGCTCTATTGTGATATCCAAATCCATCTGACTAAATGATATTAACGCTCGAATCAGCCATTGGCAGACTACCTTGAGTCTGAGGGAATCTGTGTCGTAGGGGCTTGGGACGAAGTCCGTGTGGACCCGGGCCCGGCCGCAGAAGGGCCCGGTGTACGGCAGCTCCACGTCCAGCCACAGACTCTGCCGGTTCTTGGATCTGCTGCCGACTCCACCTGAAGAGAAGGTAAACGGCCAGTCTGGATCACTGCTGGGATCTGGGATTTAATGATCCCAATAAAGGTTGAGCCAGCCCAGTTAAAATGTCAGAGGTCCTGTAGGAACTAAAAATCCTGACCAAGATTTCATTTCAACCAACCAGTTGAGTATAAAGTCTCATTCACAAAGTACTCAACTGGTTGGCTGAAATGAAATCTTGGTCTGGATTTTGAGTTCCTGGCCCTGAAAATTCAACCTCTGCTAAAAAATGAAGTAAAACTAAAAAATAAAATTAGGGGAAGTGTATCAGGGAGGCTGGGTGGGTTACTCACTGGAGGAGCTCGAGTTGCAGCTGAGGCTGTAGATGGTCTCCAGTGAGTTGTTGCCCTTCCTCAGGCCCTGGACATTACCCTCAGGAGCCTGGCCCCCATGCTCCTGTCCCGTGCCCTCGACCTGGGGCAACAGCGGTACGTCATCGAAGGCAGTGGATGCTCCTCAAAATAAAGTCATTTCGTCTGTGTCACACAACCTCAATCCCTTGTACATTAATCTAGTCTCTGTGCGACTGGCCTGGCTCCTCTGCAAAACCCTTTAACTGGGCAAAGCCTAAGGCGTAGCGTACTTACGGGTTCCAGAATCCACCTGTTTCTCTCCATCTCCACCTTCTCATAACTGCTAAACTGATGGTTCGGCTAGAGCAGATGGCATCACCCCAGGAAACCGTGAACGTGCATTTCCATTTAACGATGAGTCGTATGTTTTTCAGAGCATGCAAACTCTCAAAATCACGCTTTTTCGCCAAAAATCTCCGGGCTATTCGGCTCCTGCATGTTTACAGCGTTATACAGTCTGGTCCTCAATTCGCCGAGGCCCTTCCCTCCTGTGCAGGGGTGTTTTGTGCAGACCAAATTTGAGGCTAGGCACCACTTCAAAGCCACGCACAAGACATAAAAAATACACGTACGCAAACAGAAATGAAGTAAGCAAGTAGCAGGTGTTACATTTAGCTAGATGACATGTGACATGAGATTAAAAACGTTGTTGTGGGGTTTCTGGCTTTGTAACAAATACTGAAAAACTTCAACCTGGGTTGTTCTCCCATCTACCTTGCTGGCTACCAAAGCTGCCAATTTAGTCCTGGCCTCAGGCGAATAATCACTTGCCTGTGGGCCCTTGTTCAAGGCCCTTAGCCCCCAGGTCCGTGGCCCCAGCGGAAGGTGACTGCTCTGTGCTGTTATGTTTGTGCTCACTTACATGTGTGTCATGGCCGGGCAGGTGAAAGTAGAATTTCTTCACAGGGATCAATAAAGTACCAACATTTAATTTTGTGAGAGTTATTGGTAAACAAGAATGATGGGCATCTGACGGTGGGACCTCACTAATGGCCTTGATTACACTGATTTATAAGTTTGACAGCTATGTAAGCACGTGATTGGTTGACTGAATAATTGAGTTATAACTCACACATGAACAAAATATCGGTTATGCACGTGCCTACCTAAATTGACCGGCACAACCCAACCCTCCTATGTGCTTTTGTGGTCGGGGGCTTGCAGGCGCGGTCCTCTCGCCTCTGACTCTCACCGTTTCCTCCGAGAGAGCTTTGACGTAGCTCCTGCCCATCCGCTTGCGTACGGTCATGGAGATGGCTCGCATCTTCTTCCCCAGGGTACTGGCCTTGTCCTGCTCCCCCTTCGGCTCCGAATGGCCGTCCAGGCGCTGTGCGGTGATTTCGAGAAGGTTTTATAACCTTTCCATCTAACATGACGCCACTGTCGTTATGTTTAAAGCACAGGAATAGGTGAATGGGCTATAAGGACTTACCCGATCGGTCCTGAACTCTTCGAGCCTGGCGGGGGTCGAAAACCGAAGCGCGTCGAATCGGCCGAAACTTGCCGACCGCTGTTTGAAATAAGAAACCGTTTGTACCCATTTGCCTCAAAGCCTTTTTTTCAAAGTACGCTGGCGGGCTGAGATTTTCTCATTGATCCATGCTTTATTCAAAACGCGTATCAATGACCCCTTTTCAGTTAACGCCTGTGGCTGTAGCTGTGCCACAAATTTAGCTAATTCGACACTGTGTACACAATCATTAAATAATACGAAGGCTTTTACAGAAACGCTTTACTGAATGAAAGTAGTGACAGCATACAGCTGTTTCTGTTATGAGTAGAAGTCCCTCATTGCACCTTGGCTACTGAAATAGCTCGTTTGTGACACTCACAATAATATGCCACCCATTTCATTGCAAGTTCTTCCAGCATAATTGTACATGTGTGACACATATTTTTTTTAATTTGGAAAAAAAAAAACTCTTCTCGCTCCTGGTTTACCTTTACACGATCGTCTATTTCCCTCACCCAAGATAGCATATGGTATAGATTTGTCAAAAGCATTGAGCAATCGCAATGAATCGAGCAAACGTTCTCCCGTGCGGAAGACACGTTTCAAGGAGAGAATTATTTCATTAAACGGTTAAAAGGAAAGAAAAGTGTAATGGGAACAGCTGCGGCCAGCGGTGCGTGTTTCTGCCATTTACTGCCTGTCTGCGGCTTGCTCTGAGTCACTTAGCAGAAGTGTGGCACGCCTAAAGGAAAGCCCCACAGGTATTAAACTGCGTAAATACAGTACGTCATACGAGGTTTCCCGCAAGAAATCTTATGCAAATCTATATCATTCTATTACAAACCTAAAATTAGCTACAACCCCAAATCAGAAAAAGTTGGGACGGTATATTAAATTAAAATCAAACTGAAAACAGTACTTTGTTAAATTATCTTTGACCTGTATTACATTGAAAACAATACAACAG
>JAODJW010000063.1:3387123-3398748 GCA_026777045.1 Hyperopisus bebe
GTGTGGGGGGTGGGGGGGGGGGGGGCGCAGGGCGCTGTTTGGATAATTAAGTCATTATTTGGAGCGGATGTGACCCCACGCAGTGCTCCAGGTGAACAAATCAATCTCTGCCTGAGAGGTCTGCAAGAAAACCTGCGGACCCGGCTGCTTCTGGAACAGCAGGTGGCCCAGAACCTGGGTGCCGACACCAGCCTTGGGATCAGGGAGAAAGCAGAGAGGGTCTGCAGCTCTGCGGATTATCTCAAACAGATGAGCTTCCATTTGCAGTCCTGGTGTTTCGCCCCTTAATGAGCACAGAGTCTGATCTTTACAGTAAATCAGACAGTATGGCCCAGTACCAGCACTGGTCCCCGATCTGCGTGCATTACAGCGCCCCCTAGACAAGTTAATCATCATCTGCAGGAAATCTGAAGCATGTAACATCTTAGTGGCATATTTTGATGTGGTCTGAGCATATGTTACCTTAAACATAATAATCCGTCCACCTTCGAACCATCAAAGAGCAAATACGCACACTGCGGGTGACTTAGAGGCGCTAATTAGCCTAGCCACATGCCTTCGGTCTGTAGGGAGCGCGTGCGAACGGAGGCGCTCAGGTATGGGGAGACAGCGCCAGCGGCAGGAGAGGTCACGTGAAGTAGGACGTGACCTGGAGTCATAGGACCGAGGCAAGCTTCCCCAGGGGGGGTGGGGGGAAGCTTAATCCTGACTCCACCCCCAAACCACTACGAGGTCCCCCAAGACCCGCAAGCTGAGCTCCTTCCTGCCTCCCGTGGACACTTCCGTCCCTCTACATCCTCTTATGATCTTAAACACACTCTGGTCTGTTTTTTTTAACCAGGAAATGCTGAATTTTTTATGTGAGCCGTACGCCTTCCTGCCTACCCAGATGTAAATGGATCTTAATCCCTCGTAATCCCCGCGATCACCTGGGCCCGATCTGGTAGGACATTTCTGCGGGCACTCAAGGAGAAAAGCACCATTTACGAGACGGAAAATGAGAAGATGGCGACCGTTCGTGAAGTCTTCCTCCTAGTGTTCAACTAGGCTGCAGATTCCCAAAAAAAGTTTCTGCGGAGGCGTTTCTGCGGAGGTGCTTGTGCGGAGGCGTTTAAGCTGGCTTTCCTTTATAATTTCTACAGAGGCCCTTCGCATTACCTAGAAATACTCTCCCACTGTGCCGTGTTTGCCTAACCCTTCCACGTGAGCAGATAATGATCGCATGAACAGATCTATGCAAATGCTGACAGATCTATGCGTCATGTAAGCATGCCCCACGCACCCTCACACCAGTCATCAGGCCTGTGTGTGTTAATTTTCTCTTAATCAGCCTCCGGATGACCTCTGACCTTTGACCCTCGAATGCCCCATGGACAGGATGTACCTTCAAGCTGCCTGGCTAAATGTGGTGACCTTTGCCTGACCCCCCCCACCCTCATCCGGATCGAAGGGCTCTACCTACAGAGCTCTCTGTTATCATCCGTAATGATCACTATGGTGACGTGGGTCTGAACGTGGGAGTAGACCGTTTCAGTTTGACTATGCCTGCTTCGTGTTTTACTTACGAGATGCTTGCGCTCCAGGTGATCACCTTGTAGAAGCATAGGGCAAAGGAAACTGGTACGTTTGGTTAGGGTATGTGGCTGCAATTAGTACAATGCAGTCACGTCAAGCAGGGGGCATATACAGGGGCGGGGCCACAGGGGCAATGGCCCCAGCAGAAAGCTGATTGGTCTCCGGAGTGCCCCTCCCTTGTCAATCACCTTTTCAAAACATATCATTGGCTAATGATAAGGTCCGCCCCTCTGTATGAATTATGGCCCCTATAATGTCCCCCAGCTTAAAATCGTAGAATCACCCCTGACATCAAGGTCACCTACACAGTTTTTACGTGAAGTTTCCGTGGAAGGTTGGTCTTACAGCCAGAATGACAGGCTCAGGCTCATCTCTACGCTGTTTTTACGGCACTGCCAAAGTGCCACTTTCTTCAAAGTGACTTTAAAGTCACCGTTTATACTGCATCTTCGCACAAGCAGAGCAGCTCTGGGTAAACTCCCCCCCCCCCACACCTCAAGGGCGTGACAGATGCCCCCCCCCGGAAGATTATCCAGTCCTGAGCACGTCCTTAACCACCAGGTAGTCAGTCGCCCCATAGTGCTTAGAAGTTGCCGGAACAGCATTATTTACTCGAGCAGTCTCGATTCAGGGACACCTTGAGTCGAGCTGCTTTACCCGACGAGCTCTGCGCTGCCGCCGTTTCACTGGCCCGCGGTCGATTTTATGCCGCCTGAAATCTGCTTCTGTGTGTATCCACTGTCCTGGATGATGTCACTCCCAACACCGCAGAGTCCCGTATTCCATTACCACTGTTGATAAAGGTGAATACAAACAGCAATTAATTACTAATTAAACCCAAGCACAGAATATCTAATTATCCAGGTTTGAATTAACACTCGTTTTACAGCAAAGAACTGTAAATCTCGTTATTCTCCTGAATAACAATATTTAAATAACGACATAAATAGATAAATAGATAAACCTCCGAATAATGTTTTTTCAGGTGTTAAGAAATAATGATTCTGTCATGACCCATTAAATTCTCAGCTGGAAGTTCAGCAGTTGGAATGTTTAAATGTTGGGATGTTGGTTCTGCTTTGATTGTATACCTTCGGGGGGGGGTTGCTACTCTAGGACTGCTGGAATATCCCAGTTGAGCCCCCCTGCCAGGTATCGAATTCCTGGGAAAACGAGCTGGCACCTGTGATTTCTGTGGGGGCCGCCTGGCCATCCGTTGATAAATTTCTAAGCCAGGGTCGCAGGCTCCGGATGAGAACTACGATTCCCCAGCAGCGAGGTCCAAACAGGAGGGGAAGATGCTGGCGTTCATCTGGCCACCAGTCAGCCATTCCTCTGGTCCGGCGTGGATCATGGAAAGCAGCATGAAGCTCTGAATCCAGGCTTCCATTTTAAAGCCAACGGTTCAGTTCGTCCCGTATCTGAGCTGCTCAGCCCAGGGTTTGAGTCGCCCTCGTCCGTCCGCTGTCGAACTCGCCGGATGCCTGAATGCGATGCTGTGCGTCTGATCAGACTCGGCTGACTTCCGAGGGTTTGGGATCAGGGATTCATCGCCCATCCACCCTTCTACATCACGCTTCTCCCAATGGGAGTAATTGGCCCCCGGTGGAGCCGCCATGTTCAGGATCCTGACATTCCTCTTCCGTATTTCCCATTTGGCCATGCGGAGCATCTAGCCTGCCGATCCGGACGCACCTCGAGCACTGTAATAGAAAGTACACCCCCACGAAACTGGCCAGCCTGCTTAAGCTGTAGTGGGAGGTCAGCGGTCATGCGGGGGCTGGATTGGGGGGGGGTGGCTCTGCTTGCCGGCCAGCTTGAGGTGAACCCCCCCTACAGAAAGGTGCTCTGCTGCTTAGTTGAGATGTCAGTGGAGCGTGTTCCTCCTGAAGGTCAGCAGACTCTAATGAGGATCTGCTGGGACAGAGCTCATTACAGCCCAGTGACGCCTTGCTCTGGATAACCTAATTATTCCTGGCATGTATTAGATAAAGGGTCTTGCTGGCTCCCCTTCCTGGAGGCGGGAGGGGGGGGGGCGGGGCTTTTGGGAAAATGTAATCCCTTCCAAAGCGCCCCGCCTCCAGGAAGGGGAGCCAGCAAGATCCTTACCACCCCCTCATTGGGTTCTTTCCAATTCTTAATTGCGCAGTGCATGATGGGATACGCGTTCTCAGCTCATTCCGTCCAGATAAAATACGCGCGGTTAGGTCAGGGTCCGAGTCTGAGGATCCGCCACAGGTTAGCGACTCACATGGGTGGGTTTTACCAGGTGAAGCGCAGGTCATGACTAGCTAACTAGCCTCCTTGCTTTCGGCCTCCAGCCGGTTTTCCGGAAGATCCCACTAGCTCCCGTGGACCGCCGTCCTGTTGGGCTGGCATAATAAAGAGCCCAGTGAGGTCCGTAGCAGGCCTTTGGGGGCGGGGCTTTGGCAGGAAAAACACATTATGGCGTCAGTGCAGTCAGCATTTCAAATGGGCCGCGCTGGAAGGGAGGCGCGGAGGAGGAATTCGGAATGACTTCCAAAGTAGCGTATGTTTGACGAAAATAATCACAGTTTCTCAGTTTGCTAAGCGGAGAAATCTAAAGATTAAAGGAATCACAATGAATGGTGGTTAATTGGCAATAAATGTTTCTTATGCGAGCAGATAGGGTCCTTGTCTATATTGTATTTATATTTTCCTCAGGGGGGGAAGCATGGTGGTGCAGTGGTTAGCACTGTTGCCTCACACCTCTGGGACCTGGGTTCAAGTCTCCGCCTGGGTTACATGGATGTGGAGTTTGCATGTTCTCCCCATGTTGTCCTCTGGTTTCCCCCCCACAGTCCAAAAACATGCTGAGACTAATTGGAGTTACTAAATTGCCCATAGGTGTGTGTGACTGAATGGTCCCCCCCTGCCCCCCCCCCCAGGTTGTTCCCCACCTGTAGCTTCTAGGAAAGGCCCCCATGACCCAGAAGGATAAGTGGGCTGGAAAATGGGTGGTCCCAGAAGCTGGTCAGAAAGGTGGAGCTTGGACAAGTGTCTGCCTGTCTTATAAGCCTCATTCTCCTTCCTGAAAATCAGCTGACATTTCACCTCCCAGAGGTTAAGTGTAGTGGTGGCAGAGGGGCCGTATCCTGAGTGTCACAGCAATACAGGTGTGAGGACGTGGGGGGCATCCAGGTAATGCCATGGTGGAGTGGAGGCACGCAGGAGGGGGTGGCAGTGACCCCCCTGTGCCTGGCATAAGCAAATCCTGCCAAAGGGGGGAACAGGGACCAGCAAAGAGTGATTCAGAGTATCCTGGACTGGCTTTTGAGCCGCTCTCTGTGTCCTCTGAACCCCAGCCATGAATATGCAGGGGTGAAGAAAGTAAGGGCATGCCTCCTGCTGATGCCGACCTATAGGTGGCGCAGTGGCTAAGGCATCACCCCAAATGGCTGCATTATCAGTGCCTTGATTAAGTGCTGCCTTGTAACATGTGATTAGCCTCACAGGTTTTCACAGTCACTGCCTCCTTTAAAAAAATGTCTTGGGTAATTTATGGGAAAAAAAAACAAAATCTATACTCTCAAGTCACATTGTACTACTGGGAAATAGCTGGAGTTTCTGATGTAGTCTTTTTTAAGTACCGTATGTATAAATGTTATATAAACATGGGAGAATCTGTGATGTCACTCTGAAGCGCATCATTGATAAACACACACCATAGCGGTGGACAGAGCCTGGTCCCAGAGGCTGGTCAGAAAGATGGAGCTTGGACAAGGATGGTATCAGTGTTGCCAACTTAGCGACTTTGTCACTATATTTAGCGAGTTTTTAGACCCCTCTAGCGACTAAAATAAGTAACTCCGCCAGTGTGTCTCTTTGGGGTCACTTTCGCCGGTCCCAAGCCCGGAAAAAGGAGGAGGGTTGAATTGTGATATATATAAAAAAAAAACAAATAAAGTTCATTTGTAGTTCTAAACGTATTTATGGTGTTTTTTAACCACTTTTTGTCTCTCCCACGACATTATTCCTCTCTCCTACAGCATCCATAACAATTACATGCACATTGCGTAATATGCAAATTATGCGATGGCGTCATTTAGCGACTTCTAGCGACTTTTGGGACAGCCAATAGCTACTTTCCTTGCTGAGGAGTTGGCGAAAGTGGACAGTATATCCATATGGCAGGAAATGTGAAGATCCTCATGTCACTTCAGGGGGGAGGGGGGCACGACCAGTGTTGGAAGTTACTCACAAAAGTAATTCACTATAGACAGTTCAGGTCCAGAGAGTACAAATCGGGACGAAAGGTTTATTTCAACCACCCAGTTGAGTATAAACAGTAACAGTCACAGAGTACTCAACTGGTTGGTTGAAACAAAACCTTGGTCTGGATTTATACGTTCTGGACCTGCATTGTCTGTAATGGCCCCCACACTGGGTACTACACGGGGCCCAAGGCTTGCAAACAGCCAAATGGCTCACCGTGGAATTGATACGAATCTGATCAGATCGTCTGATTGGATCATTAGGCTCTAATTTACCGTCACGAGAGCCAAGTCACTGCAGACAAATCCCTGACCGCATCAATGACAGCGTACACACCACAGACCGGGGAAGGTGGGGGCGCTATAGACCCGCAATAGACCCGAGCGTATGTATTGCAGTGGGGTGATGTGCTACAATCGAGCGGCTCATCAGTCACAAGGAGGGAAGGACTGTGAGAGAAACAAGTGAGCGATGCTGGCACTTAGCCGTTTATGCTAATGCAGTAATAGCCGTTTATGCTAACGCGGTAATAGCCATTTATGCTAACGCGGTAATAGCCGTTTATGCTAACGCGGTAATAACAGCGAAGTGCACAGTATAGTCTCTGCCCCCTTTCCTGAAGCCCAATAAAAGATGATGTGCGATTTACAGCAGACAGGCGTGACTCAGAGTCAGCAGAGCCACCCGGACCCTGATCGTTGCCCCGCCGAGCACGGGACTCTCAGCTGAGTTTAGCGCCAGCGGACCTGAAGAAATCCAGCTGACCGTTGATCCGGCAGATCTGGGAGTGAAATCAGCCCATGGAGTTACCAAAGGAAGTGGAGCCCTTGAACCCGGGGATTTTTTTTGGGCTAACCGGCCTGTCCAATCACCTCAGGCGTGAAAAGCCGCGAAGCTCCGAGCGGCTGGTTCCCGATTCATTGCCAGCCTCGTCCCTTCAGAGCGTCGCGCGCCACCCGTGATATGTTCTAACGGGCACACAACGATGGGATTGGCTTAGCAGTGTTTGTGTTGGTCTGAAGTCCAACGAGATGCAAGGAGACTTTCAAGGAGGCCGTCCAGTACAGTTACAGCTCATCCACAAAGAAAACAGACACCCTGCCAGGGCTGGACACGTCCCAGGGGTCAATGTGCGCGTGAATCCGCAATGAAGCTGCTGTCAGGCACCGGACTGGGGGACGAAGGTCAGCTGGCACTGGATCCAAAGATATCCCGTCCGTGCCCAAAGAAGCTTTCAGAAAAGGAGGTCTTTCACCTTCTGTGTGTGTTAGTAAATGTTTAAAAATAACCGGCTCTCAATAAAAGGTTTATTGAAAGTTACGTAAGTCGCAAAGGGACTGGGGATAGGGTCGTTAGCCCTTTGTGTGGACACACGCATTTTAGCATTTTGGCATGTGACTGTGTCGGACACCCCACGGTGCCAAATCGGGTGGCTGGTTTTTGGGACGGCCTGGTGGGTGATGGGAGTCATCTAGGGTCATCTGGGATGGTCCATGTCCAGATGCAGCTCCTTCTGTTTACTGGCCGCTTCAGGACACTCCCAGCTGGGGGTCATGCAAGCTTCCTCAGGTCAAACCCCCACCCAGTTAAACCTTGCCTCCCTCAGTCCCCCCCTACCGTACCTCTATGCTGTTTCTGCCCCATAAAACACGCAGGCAGTGTGGAAATGAGTTCATGTCACTAAATGTTGTCAGCAGTGACTTGAGTTAGTCCACTGAGTCACACCTAGCTACTTGCACGCCATCACCCCTGACCTCGCGGGGGGGGCGTGGTGGCTGGGTGAGGCTCCCCCATTTCCATGTCTCTCCCCCCCCCTAAGTAATTGACTGTTATCAATGCCTTTAACATAATGACATTATGGCGAGGTCATAAAAAGATTTAAACCCGTGTTATCCGCCACACTTAGACCCCCCACCCAAACTCAGCGTGTGGCTCAATGCCGGTGTATTGAGGTACAGCAAACCCCCACTTAACTGCTCTTTGACCTTTGTTCAAGATCCTCTAACAGTGCTTCTCAACCCCATCCTCGGGGATCCAGTGACGGTCCACATTTTTGCTCCCTTCCAGCTCCCAGCCAAGCAGGAACATCAAATACCTGGTACAGGTGTGATGGGACCTGGGAGGGAGCAAAAACTTGGCGTGTCTGGCGGTTCTGGAGGAGTGGGTTGAGAAAGACACCTCTAACATATGTGAAAAGGCTTGGTCAGCATCCCCCCTCCCCAGACGTGGGTGGAGGTGGATGCACCGCCTTGGCCGTGTCACCTGAGGACCCCAGGGCAGGAAGCAGCCTTCCTGTTAAATCCTGGCCGAGGTCAATAAACTAAATAATTCACTAAGGTCATTCGCTTTGCTCTGAAACCCAAAATAAAAAAAACACACACCACAGCCTCCCGTAATCCTTCACACACTGTCCTCACCCACTCAACCCCCTTCTCCACCCCCCCGCCAACCAAACCCCACCCGAATACACCCCCTCTCCACCTTCCACAGCTCATCGCTATGTTTATCTATCAAACATTTCTTTAAAACACTCATGGTGTATTAAAGTGGGCTCCTTCACTGGGGCAGTTATGCCAGGCGCCCCCTAAGGTTGGGTTAAGGCATTACACACTACTGTCCACATTATGCATTATGCATTACTGTCCAATGTAACATTAACCCCCCAGCAAGGGCTTCGCCTGGTGGTGACAATTTGCACACGAGGGGGCTGTAAATGCAGGAGAATGTCTATAATAACTGGGATCAGAGCTCCAGGTTGTGTCCTCCAGATGTTTCCAGAATGAACTATCTATGTGTCCCAGGGAATTCTGGGGAATTCATCACATGTTCCCAGTATCTGGCGCATGGGGCCAATGGTCCGATTGTGAGGTTGATTTATATAGATGTTCTTGGGTGGGTGTTTGGGGTAGGGGCAGATAGGGTAAGTGGAGTGGGCAGCTGTCCGTATCCCTATGCCCCATGTCCCGTGTCCAAAGTTGTCAGTCCCAGCTGTGTCATTCCTACTCAGTGAAGATTTGTGTCTCAAATCATAGAACAACAGCAAGTCCAGGCTAATGGCCAGTTTGTAAAACAGTAACTTTTGATAAAAAGCTTTCTGCACCACAAAAAAACCCTTTGGCTTTAGCCTGAAATCTACGCCGACAAGATCTGATGAGTAAACGCGGACACAGCTGCCCACGGTCTGCGCTGGCAGTGACACTGGTCGCTTCTAAGCACGTATCGATCGAGTCCCAAACAAATTCTATCCAGGGATTGAGTGCGACAAAGCCAGCATAGTCCACTCTAACCCCGGCGGGAGTCTGGACTTGCTGTGTTGGTTCTGGTGACCTGTCAGGAGGTCTGACGGGCATCCGGCATGCAGCGGTGTCACATGGGCCAGCTGCAAGGTCAGCTGGCTGTCTGATGGAAAAGCCCGGAAAGGCAGCCGGTCCCAGCACTCTCGTGCCCAGCATTCTGGGCTCACTACTTCCTGCAGAAACACACCTGTCTTCGCGTCGGGGGTGTGAAAATCCGACGGCCCCCGCCAAGCTGACATGACATTTTTGCCAGGAGAACACCAGCCTTCAATGGCTGCCGCTGGGCGCTGCGTAACCATGGGAGACAGATAATTTAACTGGGGGGGGGGGGGGGGGGGGGGGGGCGCTATAGGCACTCAGGGAGCCAGGTTATTTGAACGCACATGTGACTATCACAGAAGACAGGCAGACAGAACGGCTTAAGAAAGAGCTTTAAACCAGGGGTGTATGCATGGGTGGAGCCAGATTGATCCCTGCCAAAATCTGATTGGCCCCTGGAGTGCCCCTCCCCTGTCACTCACCGATTCAAAAGTTATTGTTGGTTAATAATAAGGTTGGTCCCTCTGTATGAATTATGGCCTCTTTTACGCCCCCCCCCCACTTTAATTAAAAACCTAGAATCATCCCAGCTTTAAACACGTTGGTATTATAATCGAGAGTGTCTCAAAGGACTTAATCAAGGTGGACAGTCAAACCCGATATATTTAGAAATGTCAGCGTAAACGGAGAGATGCGAGAGGCCCGGCACGGCCATTAGACCTGGTCGCACAGCCATACGTTATTTTAGGCATCGTGTTTGAGTTTGGTGACGAGCTCAAGCAGTGTTTTGTCTTCCTTTGTCTTAATGCCATACCAGCATGAATATTAGATGAAGTGTCTTCAGGCTGGTTATCACCAGTCACAACTGGAAGCAACTGGAGCAGCGTAGCACATGCGACGCTTACGAGAAAGGCAGCCAATTCTTTCCCGAAATTTTCCACACGTGCCGGAAGCTGCGTTTACGGGCCGGCTGCTTTTAGCCAGGACAGCGGCTGGCTTTCTCTAATGGGTGGGGGAGCTAAGTTTGGCAGAGCAGCCATTTTGCTGAGGGTAACGTGCTGACTCAGAGGAATAGAAGCCAACCCAGAGTTACCGGGACAAGGTTGTGGTCCAAATGGGCCTGATCCCTCCATCATGTCAGCAAACAACAGGTCCATGTCGCCTCTGAAACAGGTACGGGGCCTGACCTTTTGACCAGAGCGCCCTTTGGCCCGGCTGGGAGTCGGTCCCCCGTGACGGGTACAGCTTGTAACACTTGGGGCAGTTAAACGAAAAGACCCCGCAGTAAATCGTAGGTGATGCCGTTTATAGCGCAGTAAAGAGCGAGAGGCTGGCCTATCACACGGATCAGCAGGGCGTGATGGGTGGGTGTCCCTTACAGATCGCCATCCCACCCCCCCCCCAGAGCAGCCGAAGATTAATCAAAGTGCAGAGGCGGAGCGACAGGGCAAGCAAGGTAGGCAACAGCTTGGAGCCCCAAGCTGGGAGGGGGTCCCTGAGGACAGCCGATTACATAGCACGTTGTAAGGACAATTCTGCTTTATTTGTCTATTCTGTTTTACACACAAGTGATAATAAAGGACTTGTGTTTAATAACTTCTCTTTGTTGATATTATTCATTTAGACATGCAAAAATAATGGTAATAAATTTTACCATGTTGGGGGATGGTGAGTTGGCTCACGGGAGTTTTACTTACACAGAAATGTTCTGAGGGCAGAATGAAAAATGACTGGTTCAGAGAAAACAAATCAGATTGTAGGGGAGGTGGGTCCAACTAGTGGAAGTAGGACCAACCAATCAGATGTCTTGCTCCCATCTCCTCTAATTGCTTGGACCCGCCTTCTCTGCATCTTTCTGAACCACGAGCTGGTGAGTTGAGGGGCCCTATGGATTTTTTTTTCTAGGGCCCCCAAAGCCCCTAGAATCATGTCTAAAGCTGAGCCTAGTGCTGCCGATTCAGATGCTGTTTACTGCCTTTGTGGCAGCTTTAGACAGGTAATTCTGCCCATTAAAAATGCAGGCTTTCAATCTGAAGCTTAGAGGAAACATTTAGGAAACAGCAGGGATCAGTAGCAAAGTGTAACCTTCGCTTGGTGCATCTGGATGGACGTAGACTCCAATCAGCGGCCTGTGCACCATCTCTGGGCCCTTAATGACATTATTTAAAGGCGTCGCCAGAAAAATAAATGCCAAACGGCTTTTAACATCCCCGTGCTCTGAGCATATGTATGCTTAAGAGCAAGGCTGCTTTAATATTTCATCAGCACGAATCTGAATACGGTCTCGTTATAATAAAAGTCTTTAATATAATTCACCCCTTATGCTCCATTTTTACAAAATGCCATTTTTATTCACTTGGAGTCTCTGCAGCAGCACATTAAGGGGGAATAATTGTAAGAACATGGAATGAAAAATGATATAAGCGCTTATTGATTCGAGCTTTGAAATATGCTGCCCCTTCACCACCCCATCATCCCC
>JAODJW010000063.1:3419910-3435187 GCA_026777045.1 Hyperopisus bebe
ATCTAATGTAAAAACATTACAATCCTACCGCGCAGCGTATTTGACACATTCCTGAAGTTCCTGAAAGTGAATTGTGGGAAACCCGATGATTTGTCCAATGAAACACCTCCGAGCAACTGACTGAATAATCTCTGACCAACCACAGTTCAGTCAGGCCACAGTATGGGAAGACGGAGTCGCTAAGGCAGCGATCGCGTTGTGCTTTAAGTCCACTTTGCTAAAGCTGGTTTGCGATGATTCGTTTTTTTTCCCAGATGATTTTTTCAAAGTGGGTTTCATTACAAGGCAGCCCCTCATCAGCCTCATCTTTGCTTCTTGGTTTAACTTCACTTCCTGCGGCTGGACCTTGATGGCGTTGTTGTGATGTCGCCCTCTGTTGGTCCTCGGGAATGGTGACACGTCAGAATGGCTGTTCTGGGAAACATGCCAGTTTGAAACTCATTTAGCAGTATTCATACTTGCTTTGTTTTTCACTGCAGTACAGGTTGCACTGTGTCATACAAATATAATCTGAACACATTGCACCTTCCCTTTAAACTGAAGGCACTATACCTTCCCTTTAATCTGAACGTATTGCACCTTCCCTTTAATCTGAATGCATTGCACCTTCCCTTTAATCTCAATCCATTGCACCTTCCCTTTAATCTCAATCCATTGCACCTACATCTTACCTCCATACTGCACCTACATCCTACATGGTTTTATCTTGTTTTTCATTCCTCTTCTTCTTAGCAGTGTTTGAGCACCCAGACTCTGGCCAAAGGACTCCAGAAGGTCATACAGATCTCATACATCAGAGGTGTCCCGTCGAGACCCTGAATCACCTCCGTAAAGGATGCCCTGGTGTATAAATAGCTCTAATGAGGTTAAACGCTCTAATGTAACAGTTGTCTTGCACTTGATGTCAAAACGCTGCAGATCCCTCATGGATTGGGGCTCTGCTTGGGGAGGGGGGGCATGATCATGGAACTTTCCAGATAAGTGTTTGGATATGGATGTAATGCATCTTAATATGGTGGGAGCAACTGAGCGCCAGACACCCACTGACATGGGTCAGGGACACACAGCACACACGTGCCCCCGGGGGCATCACTGCATTAAGAGGTTTGTCCCCCATACCCCCCAAGGAGAGAATCATGCTGCTCAGTTGGATCCCAGTCGCATGTAATGAGTTAATGGGGAACAATGGATGGGGGCAGTGGTCCAGTGGGGGCTTTGCTGGACGCACCCGGGGGCCCGTTGGCCTAGCGGGGGGCACCCCTCTGGGGGCTAGAAGGGGCCCGTAGAGGAACACTGAGGTTCCAGACCTACAGGGCAGAATGTCCAACCATCCCTTTACCCATAATGCAACGTGTTGCGGCCAATCAGGTTCAGCCAATCAGACGCCGGGAATATGAATATGTGCGATATGCACGTTAGTTTGATGATAACGAGGGAGGGATATTCTGACGTCGCGGCAGGACCGTGTCTTGATGCGTATTGGAGAGAAGTTGTGCCGTAGCTGTAATGATTTCTCCGGAACTTTCTGCCGCTCTAAAGGCTTGCTCAGCTCCAAATAGCCTCAGTAACTCGAGACATGGAGACCCTCGCCCGTTCAGCCGCCCGGCTGCGTTTCCGTTTACGGTGTGATAAATGGTGGGCATTTATGTCAGATCAGTGTTGTGACTTTTCAAACCGCTCCACCATAAATACAGACCCCGCCCTGTCTGTCCATGACCTTGGACGGCACGCTTATGAGGCCGGACGCCAACAGCTCACTGTTCACTGACATATATTAACAGGCTATTCACTTCGCGGTTACGTACGTCATTCCTATCGTTTTTACATAAATAAATCAAGTTCTATTTTTTTAAAAAAAAGCATCGCATATTCGGTAACAAACATTTAAAATACGATGTCTAGTCGTTATTTTAATTTATATTTTTTTCTTTTACAGGATGGAAACGTTTAGATGCTTCAAACAGAGAAGCCCCCCCCATCGGTGAGTACCGGAAAAATCGCCGTGTTTCCTCTGTTCATGTTTACCCCCCATGGCGCTGAAAGATGCTCCAAAGTATCTCTGTATTGCTGTTTTTTTTCTACAGGGGTATTTTAATGTTAAACACGTGTTCAGTTCCCTGCTCCGTAACACGTAGTGCGCCGTCGGTGTTACTAAATTCTGCCTCCCCCCTCCTGGCGTTTCTCTGCTCTGGCGTCCGATGGCGGCCACCTGATATTTCACGGTGTGGTCAGAGCACTAATAGGGGGGTGTCATTAATTAACTGGGCGTTTTTCTATATTTACAGTAGTTTAAAATAGTACAGTAAATACGGTAATACTCCATTTATAACGCACTTGCACCTTCGTAATGCCTTTATGATTCAGATCATTCATATCATTTTTTGAACATTCATAATCAGCATGTAAGTATACCATAACATCCTAACATACCGTAACAGATTTAATATTCATCAATAACAGACATTATATGATTATAATGTTTGTTTTTATAATATAATGCTTTTTATTAATGTATTTTAAACTGTTAATGTGTGTTTGCATGTTAAGGTATACTTACATGCTGCTTATGAATGTTCTATGAATGCATTATGAAGGTGCAATCAATGTAAATGTATGATAGTGCCAGATTTTACCTGATAAGACTTATTAAAACATTAATTTATTACCTGGACTAAATTTATGAAATAATTAGTAATTATTAATTCAATAATTAGTAGACTAGATCATTAAATTTAGGTCTGAATTGGGCTAAGATCCTCACCTAGGGTGTCATTCTGTAGTCACCGTGGCTGTGGTCGACCCTCAATAACGCTTTCTATATTTTATCCTGCTAAATATTCTCAGTGCCCTATGAGTATAGCCACTTTTACCAGGTGAGACATTCCTGGATTTAATAAACACGCCCTCAGGCCCGACCCTGCCCTGAGGTGGGGAGAACGAGGCCCAAACTGCACTGTAAGCTCCGCCCACCCGAGTGTGCCACCCGGCTTTGTGGAAACCAGTGATTCCAGTGTAAAAAGGACGCTTAAAAAGACATAAACAGTCAGGAGGAACAACTTTCTGTCTCAGTTTCACATTTTATATTCCCCATTTCCAGGGCTGCCAGCTCTCACACATCTGGCGTGACGCTTTCAGACTCTCATGCTCACTGAGGAAATCTCACGGTAAATCTATATTGCTCCATTACAAACCTAAAATTAGCTACATCAAAAACATTGGGGCAGTTTGCACACCCTACAGACTATTTACAAACTGTTACGTACACATAATTGCGTGTGCATGTGCGTTGCCTCGAACTGAAAATCTCACTCCAGCCAGCTGACCAAAGTGGGCAGCCCTGCCCATTTTTCAGTTAGGCTGTTTAATACAGCAGTCCGCTAAAAGCAGTTTTGTATACATCTTTATCTCGTACTTTGCTTATATTTTGGCCAGCCAGCAGCTGATTCCTTCCATTTGCCCTGCAATCTGGATTTAACCGTCCCACCGCCGATAGACCCGGTGACACACGGCCTGCGTGCCGCCAACCTTCTTTTCACAGGTCACATGGCACCCCCCCCCACACACACACACACACACACACACACACACTGGCAAGGCAGCCACATCCTCTCCTTCCGAACACAAGTCGCTTCGATTCAGCAAGCTGTGTGTCGTCAAAGGGGCTCAATATGCCTGTTTTTGAGGCATAATTAAAACTGAGAGAAGGGGTTTACGCAGGTTAACTTTTTTTTGGATGACATCAAGAGGACCCAGCTTATGATGCAGTGGAAGGCTGTACACAACAGAGTCACCCGCCAGCTCCAAAGAGTAGTCATGGGGGCACCGGTGGCAGTAAACATTCCAGCAAAGGTGACAGCGGACTGTGGTGACCGATTTTGACCGCCACCAGAGTAGGAGCCATTTTGAACACGAGCGTTTGTGTCCGTAGTCTGCGGCCTGCAGTCTCTGTGTAAACATTGTTTCACAGATTAGCCTCGATTAGCCCACCAGGACACGGAGGTCCATAGGACCAGTTATAATGTGCCTCTTAAGGTCGAAATTCACTGCCGGACCCAGTAACAGATGAGGAGGAGGAACTTCGAGCCGGACAGAACCTCCGCCGCTGGCCGGATCGAGGCAAGACGCTCAGACTACAGCATAACGTCTAAAATGAGGCCTCGGGACAGAGACTGTGCCAGAGTTCCACAGCGGCTCTGCGTGTGAGCCGAGTGCCGCTGAGATGATTTCACGGTCCTCTTCAGGAATTCTCCATCTCTCCTCGGCTTCATGGATCTGGCTTTCGGGATGTTACCGTGTAATTACCACTGATTGCCTTCTAGGAACCTAATTAGGGATTAAATCTCGAGTATTTACCCGAAGCCTTGAGCTAATTGGGGTGATTTCATGGGGCAGCTGGGCACACGGCGAGTCTGCTGGTGCTTTTTAAGATGGTAGTGAGGGGTTTGGTTATGGTGACTGGAGTGGGGGGTGCAGACTGGGATAGGCCGGCGTGTCGCAGAGAGATAGAAGCTTCTTTAACACAGTCGGGGGTGACTTTGTGGGAGCTCTTTTGATGTGACCACGCTACACCCCAACTTGGCTTTATTCACCTCCAAGCTTTGAGCAACAGCTTCAGGTTGCTGGAACACCAACAGACCTGAACCAGGCATCTCGTTCGTCAACCGGAGCTGAGGAACCATGAACCATAATCCACTTGGCCAGCCGTGAGCACCGGTTAGGTTTATGGTTACAGTTAGGGTAGGCAGGTTGTAGTTAGCAGGATTTCAGCAGGTTTGCCAGTTGCTACATCATGCCGTGTTAAGCCTGTGAACAACCAATCAGCCACCTCCAACAGGGCGTGCTGCTTAAAACCATGTTGACGATGCTAATCTCCAAGCTGCTCTCCTTAGCGGTTCCTTTGCTGCCTTCACGGTTGTGTTGTTCCTCACACATGGTCACGATGTCAGTCCTCCCCAAGGTCCGGCAGATCAGCTGACCTTTGTTTACCAATCAGCTCCCAGATCCATTTGTTATACCATTATGAGGTGTGTTGGACCAAGGGGCTAGATGCAGGCACATTGTGGCATACTTAACACTGGACAGCTGAACATTAAATTAACACTGGACAGCTCAACATTGATTAGATTAACACTGGACAGCACAGCATTGATTAAATTAAAATGGGACAGCTTAACATCGATCGACATAACAGTGGACATTTTAACACTGGATATCATAACACCAGTGAGCTTAACAGTAGCCAGCTTCACACTAGACACCTTAGCACCAGTGTGCTTAACACTGGTCAGCTTCACACTGAACAACTTAACACTGAACAACTTAGCACAGGCTTCTGCTGTGTTCCTATTTACTGTGCCTGCTCTGGAGTTAGTCCAGCACCCTCCCTCAGCATGAGCCCATCCAGCTACTTAACACAGCACGTTTGTTCAGTGGATTTGTATGGCACTGCTATTCCCAGACTCCGTCACTGTGAGCCGCCTCATTAAAATCGATCGGCCGCCTCTCCATAAACATTGTGCCGATGCACCCCCGTGGATACGTGCGGCTCCGTCCCCTGAAGCCTCTGTGAGGCTCTGATGTAAGTTTTGCTAATTGAAACATGGCACCGTCCTCGTCCGTTGTGCTGGAGGACTGCGTGATCACCAGACTATCCCAAGCGGGATTCACCAGACACACCATGGAGATGCACATCGTTTATGGAGCAGCCTGTTGCCAGGACGACAGTTTCCCCCCATTCAGGATTTTTGGTAGGGAATGTTGATGCAAAACATCATGTTTGTGTTCTGCATTTGTGGAATTAATCCTCACCGTGACACGCTTTTGGGGATAGGCCTCTTACTTAATGAAATTAATTTTACAGTCTTCATAAATGTCATTTAAAAGCTTTCGCTGTCCAGCTGAAGCAGGATGCTACTCTGGGTTCCCCATGTGGCCTGCATGAAGGGCTGACATTTGGGAACAGAGACAGACATAGTTCTGGAAGGGATGGAAAAGCGCCTGGCTCAAATGGAGGCCTGCCAGGCGACGTGTATGACTGAATGGGTATAGGAGAATCTGATTGGGCTGCGGGGCATGTGACACAGTCACATGTGACACATGTTTGAACATAATGATCTGTGTCTGTCTGTGTCACTGTCTGTCTCTGTCTATGTGGTTGTCTATGTGTATCTGTCTCTGTCGGTGTCTGTGTCTGTTTGTGTACGTCTATGTCAGTGTCTCTGAGTGTGTTTGTCTGTGTCTGTGTGTGTATCTGGACTCCATGTGTTAACCTTCATCTAAATCTTCATTACGCATTTATGGTGGGGGGGGTCTGTCTCTCTTCTGTTTTGTGTGTGTGTCTTGGAGGGGGAGGTGGTCCCTCCTGCGACACCTTCCCCTGACTTCCATTGACCCCTGATCCTGGATGTGTAGGCGAGCCGGGATGGGGGGCGGGTTGTTTATCAGATTTTCTGTGCAGATTGAGCCTGTCCCCCCCCCTCCCCCCCCCAGTGATCCATGTGACTGCTTCCTCGTGGACACGACATTGTTTGGGTCTGTTTATTCAGGGTCACTGGGGGGTGAAACCTCCAGAAACCTCCGTGAGTAAATGTCTCCACAGGCCATTTTGAAGCGTTTCATAGCTACGGTAACTCAAAAGGTCCATCCTCACCTTCCCCGCTGAGGAATCTTAACCTTGATGTGTCACGTGCAGCGGATTCTGCAAAATGAGTATCGGTCGCTTATCGGGTTGACAGAAACCCAGCCGACGAGGAAAGCGAGAGCCTGGAGCATTAGGCCAACCCGTGACTGGGTAGCCTTTTACAGAAGCGCTGTGCTACAGGAACACTCCCCCCACTTGGATGGGAGTCGAGTGTGTGTCATCTTGGACCAGGAACCAGCAGAAGCTTCATTGGCTTGGTTTAAGGAAAAGAAATAGTCTGAAGCAGATGAGAGGGGTGAGCGGCTGGGGGGGGGGGGGCGTATTTACCTGGTGAGCTCAGCACCCCCTGTGAGTGATTGGCCTAGTCGTCCATCTGCTAGGATCGGGGGGAGGGGGGGGTCATGTGTTCCTGAAGGGCAGAGATCTTTGAGATTCTCACATGAGGCTACGTTTCCTTGGCAACTTCCCAGCTCCCAGAATCCTCCTCTGACTCCTCTGAAGATTCTGGAAGCTGGCGGCACAGTTCAGCTGCAGGTTACCGTTTTGCACGTGACCCTAAAAGCTGAACCGCGGGTTCAATTAAAGGGGCGCACAAGCAGCGTCTCTGTAGCCTGGTCATCCCTTCCAGTTGAATCTGGGTCGGGTCTCATCGGGCTGGGGGCTTTTCGGATTTTCCTAGACTCCCGGATCCCGCTTCATCCCATGGCTGGTGTCCGGAAGGCCGGCTCGCTCCCGGCACAGCAGCCGGATATCGCCAAGCAACCGTGGGAGACAGCTGACATGCCGGAGGCTTTTTGCTCTGATCTCTGCCGTATACCATCCCTTTCATTGGCATAAGGGGGAGTCTGCATCTTAAAGGGGCCTCACCGAAAATGCATTGGGGAGACCGAGGCCCATTTTAGATGCTGGTTTGGATGTGCAGATGAGCCTGAGCCTGAAGGGCGGACGTCTCATTTAAGTCCTCCAGACGTAACAAGAGACCTCCGCCCATGCACCCTGTGATAGGCTGCACCCAGGATGGAGATGGAGGACAAGCCAATCAAAATTACTAATGCACATGGACTTTTATGGCGAGGGGGCGCCTTTGTGGGCGGATCCGGATGTGCAGCTTTGCGCAATTATGCTCCATGGCGAATACTCATCCACACATCAGCAGATCCAACCATGTTAGGATCTTCATGCACTCTGGTTCCACCAGAGGGCGCTGGATCTATGGGCCAAACTTCCAGCTGAAGATGGAATTGGGCGGTCTTCGCCCCACTGCTGTAGACAACACTGATGGCGTTTCCAGGGATATTTAATTGTAACAGTGTCCAAGGCTACAGTTACAGATTTACAAGTCATGATCTGCGTATTTAAATAGATTTTTAATGTGTCTCTCAACTGATGTAAGTCCTGGCTTAGTAACACTGAGATCCTAATGCCTTTCTGTTGTAATAAAGCCTTTAAATTCTTCTTCTGAGCCGTATGATATTTATTTCAAGCTACAACACAGATAGGAATATACGGTTTGGCACCTGCCTAAGAAACTGCTTGATGAACACGACTCAAAGTCAGTCTGTTTAATGTTTGACTACATCCCTGTGTGCCAGTAGCGTATTTAGACAGCAGTCTCAGCGGGTGTTACAGGGACACAGCCAACAAAGGCCCCCCTGGGCTGTGGGGCATTGTGGGAAGAGCTGCGTCCTAACAGTCGCTGTAAGCGGCATCCTTACGCCTGAAACGCCTCTGCTGGCAGCATCTGAAGCCATGAGCTCAAGCACCCAGATACTTGGAACTGCGTACAGCAGAAGAGGCAGGTTTATAAAACTTCCTGTGGGTGATGCGCTAACCTGGAGTGAGAAATGAGTGCGGCACAGTTGGGAGTCACACGGACGGCGCCTCTGATCCCAGGACACACACTAAACCCCTCTGCTTGGCATAGGGAAGCTCAAAATATGTCAGGAGGCTGGCAGTCTTGCTTCATCTCGTCTCACTCGTTCGGATGCGTAATATCGACATATTTTCATCGTTCCCTGAACTGGCCCTCAGTTAACTCCCTAAGCATGGCCTTGTTTATCTAGATCTGTGTTGATGCTAAAAGTTCATAATTTCATGGGAAGACAGAGGACCAACAGACTGCGGCGCCTTGCATTCAATCGCTAATTACACCCCCTAACGCGTGAGGCCTCCTGTCGACTTCCCTCATGTCCGACTTCCCCTCCTGAGTAGAGTCACAGTTATGCTGGACTGCAGACCTTTTCCATTCTATTCCTAGACTGCCCCCCCATCCCTGTGTCACATAAATTCAGAGAACATCCTCGCCAGCCTCACACTCCAGCTCCTGATCTTCCATTAACGTGTCTCTATTCTTAAAACGATATTTCTCTTCTAATATTTACATTCATATCCCAGTTAATCCTTTGTTCACTTTGTCCTGAATCCTTGGTGATATGAAGAGTAGTGATTGTTCCATTTTTTTGTAGACTGAATGGAAGAGAATATAAGTATCATTTGTACCCATCTGCATTCCAGGTATCTCCTGAAATAGGATTACAGTGCCCATATTTCTCATCTTCATTATTTTCCCCTGGCAGAATGAATGGCGCACAGCCAAAGGGAAGTGTTATCATGGTTATCATACAGGTTTTTAATTACCCCCACAGAGCTGCATCAGAAAAATCGGCACCAGATTCCCTCCGTAATCGAAACAAGGGAGTTCAAAAAGTTCCAGATCATCGGAGCTTCAGCTCGCTGGTTCTCGGAATCTTTGTCCGGCTCGGCCTTCCTGGTCTTCCCAACGTCCGCCGAATTGGCTGAAGCCCTTCCCTCCTCTTCTAGGTGTCCACAGAAAAGGAGGTGACCTGTCAGCCGCCCCGCTGACAGACCAAATTGATGGATGATGGCAGCTTGGTGTGGAGCTGGGCTGTAGGCTGGTTCTCGTAAGCTGGAAGTTTGAGACCCTCCTGTGACCAGGAAGATGGAGGGAGTCACTAAGCACATGCAGGGCGGGGCCAACACACGTCCATGTCCGCTGTTAGCCAATCGGCAAGCTTTGGAGTGATGGCAGTGCTCTTCCTCTTCATTATAGCCATAGTGTCCGCCCCCTGGGAGGACCTACCAAGTAAATGTCTGGGGGGGGGAAGTAACAGTGAAATACAGGTACGACTGGATGCCGATGTGGATGGGCGGTCTCCGTGTACCCCAAAGTAGGCAGACATTCTATCATGCCCTCCCCCACTTTGTCTGTGACACCATATCTCTACCAAGGTTCGCCATAGTCCCCATCCCACTTCCGCGCTAAGTATGAAGCCTCACTAAGAACTGCAGGAGTTACAGCAGTTCTCACCATGGTTGGAAATGACTAAACAGAAGCATTCTCTGTCAGGATGTAGAAGGAGTGCATTGAGGGGGTGACCTCCGGGGGGTTACAGGGAGCCTGGGGCAGCCGATGACCTATTACAGTGTGCAGAGAAGCTCCAAACTCCCATTGCATCCTGGGGTATTTTCCGTGTTCAGATAGAGGTCTTCTCACTTTACTGCTCATAGGATAAGGGGGTGTCGATTCTGATATGTCAGTGCTGAACCACAGAGCAGCGTTGGCGTGATAGAATAAACACTGTTTAAGCTTTGGGATGGTCCATAGCTTAATTATGGACTCAATTTTAAATATAGACACACATAAATGCTATAATTGGCACGTTTGATGAGTATTCCATTAATTGTAAATTATTTTTTCCTCTAATTGTTCCAGGGCTGGACATGGGCGGTGTGCTCCTTGACAGATGGTGCTAGATGGTGCTAGAACAGATTGGAAGGTAAAGAGATAATAATTTATATTTACATGTATGCCAAATTTGAAGCTGACCCCTGAGTGACGAGTGTATTCGTGAGGAGTCGTAACGAAAGAGTCGTGATTTGTTTTATAATTAATGATCCATGAGATCATGTGACCAGTACCGAATGGGCCATTTAGGTAGGGATGGGTAGTCCTGAAATTCCAAGTTTACTCACTGTTTTTTGAGTCACATGACAACGGAAGCACATGTGGTAACGTTGGTGAGGTCAGCCGAGCCTCCCGGTCCTCGCCTGCCCCGCGCCTAGACGGCCACTTGTCACGAACCCGTAGATCCGAACTTGTGGTGACTGTGATGACACAAGCTTGGCTCTGTGGGTCAGTGTCTCTGTGGCGAGGGTGACTGTCGGCCAGGGATTCCGCCTCCCAGGGGCTCGGCTCGTTTCCTCGGTTACCATTTATTCTTATCCCCTCCCCCCCCCCCACCCCATTCACGTCCAATCCTGCATATGCAGCGTTTGTTATTTAACTTTGTGGTTGAATGTACACTATTGCACCCCCTCTCAGTCAAGTGTGTTTCAAGTGCATAACCAGTCGGAAGAAATTTGCAAGAAATGTGAAGTGGTTGCCCTCAAAATCAGGTCTGTAGACTCAGTTGTTCTTATTTATTGTTGCGCATTTCAATATTGCTGCAAATAATGGTGTTTGTTGGCATGTAACTGCATATAATACATGTTTCATTGGCTACTGTTTGCAGACAGAATCAATAGAGAATAGTGACTCGTATGACCTGCAGTATTGTTTTGAAACCCTACTCCTTAAATGCAAAATTTGAGTGAATCTTTATGAAAGTATCACAACACAGCAATTTTCACCTTTTCAATACCGCTGTTTTGGTGTGTTATTTTTTCTGTGTCTTCTGCAAAGCTGACATCAAGGTCAGAGAATTCACTGTAGGTGCTCAAATATTTTGTCTAACAGCCATGTCTCAGAATCACAGAGATACATTTTATTACCGGAAAGAAGGACTTGTAGGATGAAAAAGAGTTTCAGAATTATTCGGTGGATTTTTGACTGAGATAAATTATCTACTAATGTTTAATGTCCCATTTAGTCCTGGAGATTGCAGTGGAGAGTGAGCCGTCCCTTTCGGCAAAGACAATTCTGCAGAAACCGTGCGCATCCGGGTTGAGGTAGTAGGTTGTATGGTTTAGAATCACATCCAGGGAGTTAACTGTACAACCTACTAGCTTTCCCTGGGGCTCACCCGAGTCGTCAAGGCAACATGGCGAGTTACTTGAGGTGTCCGTTAAGAGTCGTTAAGCTGAACATCAGTCGCTCAAACATTCAGTCAGTGTTCAGCTTGAGTGAACAGCTCAGCACTGAAATGAACCGGTTTTGGTGGAAGACCTCTAACATCAGTGAAAACAGAGCAGCTACCTGTGTAGATGGCTGTAAAAATGGATAATGTGTGGAAGCTGTGTTGGATGAGGGCCCCTGCCAAGGAGATGGGGAAGATGACTGGTAGCAGTTTATGTGAAAGTTGCCTGATACTCCCAAACAAACTGGGTGCCAATGAGTAGGTGTGGATGTCTGTGGACTGGTTTGCATTGCACAAAAACTTCATGGACTGGGCAGGGTTTGCTGGCAGATCTATCAGCGATTTCATAACCTTAACTGTTTCCGTTTTGTTTTCTGATGCGACCACAATTAGCGGATGTAATTAGTCATTAAAGACTAAGATATATGGTTAATTTTTGGCTATTAGCCAGCCCCTCTGAAAATCCCCCAGTGTTCCGCGACGTGGTGAAATTCTGACCATAGACCAGACTGACAGTTGCAAACCCCACCCTAGAGTGCCTCAATACAGTATAGTATAAGCACACCCTCTATAACTCAATGTCAACTCATTGTCGCCATCCTCCATGTGAATTTTTGGATTCTATTTCTCTGCTGCATTTTATTTTCCTTCTCCTAGTTAAATTAAACTGGCTTTTGAAGAAGGCATGTTCTCTGTGTGGACCTTTCAGGAGATGCCTCTCTGGACATACATCAGGGTCAGTGCTGTGCTGATTTGAGAAGGCGCTCATCGCTTTGACAGCACAGGAGCCTGCTCACTGAAATTGGTTGAGCTCCCAGAAACACGCTTCCCAGCCTTTCAGTTCCACTTCTAAACTGTCTGGGGCTCATGGGATTAAGGGAGCTATTGTGTGGGCTTTCTTTGAAGGTCATGTGTGGCATTCTCATTTTGAGAAATATTTTTTTTTTGTTTTGGAAATGTAAGCCTGATGAGAGCAAATACAGCCCTTTTCCAAGGTGGTACATTAGGCAAAATGCAACACTGAGTAGTCATTTTTCAATGAACCAGTGTAGGTTCGATAGGCTAATGAAGCTACTTCAGAAAGAATGAGAAAATCAGGACACAACCAGGAAAGTGCCAAGCAGGTCACAATCAGGAGAGTACAGAGCAGGTCACAATTGGGCGAGTACTGAGTAGAAAGCAATCAGAAGAGTACTGAACAGGACACAACTGGAAGAGTACTTAGAGGGACACAGTTGGGGATGTACTAAGCAGAATGCAATTAGGAGAGAACCAGCAGGACAAAATTGGGAAAGTGCTGAACAGGACACTCCTGGGAAAGTACCAAGCAGGACATAATCAGGAGAGTACCAAGAATGACACAATCAGGAAAGTAAAGAGCAGGACACAATTGGGAGAGTATCAAGCACAACACAACTGGGAGAGTACTGGACAGGACACAAGTTGTAGCGTACTGCACAGAACTCTACTGGGAAAGTGCCAAGCATGACACAATGGTGAGGGTATCAAGCAGGACACAACTGGGAGAGTACCGGGCAGGACACAATCGGGAGAATACTGAGCAGGACACAACTGGAAGAGTACTTAGAGGGACACAGTCGGGAATGCAATCAGGAGAGAATCAGCAGGACAAAATTGAGAGAGCATTAAACAGAGCACTGCCAAGGAAAGTACCAAAGCAGGACACAATCGGGAGAGTACCAAGAAGGACACAGGCGGGAGAGAATTGAACAGGGCACAAGTGGAAAGTGCTAATATGGGCACGACTGGAAGGGTACTGAGCAGGCCACAACTAGCAAAGAACAGAGCAGAATGCAAGTAGGAGTGTACCAAACAGGACACTACCGGTAGAGTGCCAAACAGGACACTACCCGGAGAGTGCCAAACAGGACACTACACGGAGAGTGCCAAACAGGGCACTACTGGAAGTGTACCGAACACAACCAGCACAATTCTGGACAATTTGTGATGCAAAAATTAGGCAGATTTCACACTTGCTCTTGATCCAGGTCAAGCACACTGTATACTGCTTAGCTCTGTGGTCGAATGAGTCTGATACCACTGGATTCCCCAAACAGGTCTATCCAAGCAACTAAATCCAGAAGCAGTGCTTGCTGGCTCATTTAACATTGAGGTTTTATTTAACACAACTGTGTTGTAGGAATTCCAGGGCAACTCAAAACCAGAATAAATCAAACTGCTGATGTAGGGAAATGTACCCTGAGCTCATAATAAGGGAGTGAACAAGTAGGAAGCCAGAAAAATCATGTGACTGCATACATATAGTCGCCTGAGCACATTTTTAAATACACAGAACTTCCTGATCCCAGATAATAGCAGGTGGGGGTAAGCAACCACAGGCAGGAGATGTGGAGAGGGGACACCAGGAAGGGGAAAATGGCTGCTTTCTTTGTGGTTTAATTGCTGTTTATGCAACAGTGATGAAAGAAAAAAAAACTCAGTTTGACTAGGAGAAAGAGCAGATTGCTAGATGGAGGTGAGCGTCTCCTTCACTGTCCGTCACACTCTCGTTCTCAGATGTCTTTGTATTCATTCAAGGTGAAATGTCTCTGCAGACCTTCACATTACAGTTTAACATTCACAACTTATCAAGGATTTAAATTATCTTCTGTGTTCATCTTTTAACCCACACAAGGGAGTTTATAGGCAGTCCTTGCCTCAATTTGTTTTATCAAGGGCAGTGATCGTAATTTTAAGTTCAAAAGACTTGGCTCTTTAAGTATGAGAACCTGGTTTACGTTTTAAGGAATGTGGGTCATTCTTCAGCAGTACAGACACGAACACACACAAACAGACACAGCTATGCTTTCTGACAGGTACCCTTATTAGGCTTGAGGTGTTTTTATTGCTGCCGAGAGAGAACGTAGGTTAAACAAGCTTAACTGTGTTTAAAGAACAGGTCATTTAATGAACCATGCCTGTTTTGTGCACAGGTCTGTACCCCCCCTCACCGACTACGCCCATGCTGCCCCCCTTGGCTGATAGATCCTCGAGCTCACGTGTGTGGTCCAGAGAAAGCAGGTTGATTGAACCAGGGGCTCAAGGCAAAGGTCTGAGTACTGGAGAACACCATGACCGCAATGCCTCTAAAAAACACATCACAGCTGTTGTTCATGTGTTCATATTAAATCATTCATGTAACAAGCTCAACATAATAATAATTATTATTTACTTGTTTATATGCACAAACACAAAAGTTTGGCCACACCAAGCCACCTCGAAAGGAGAGTGATAGAGTGTCACATCACATGACCTGGTCACCTGACCCCAACCCAGTTGAATGGTTTTAGAGGAGCATATGTGGGACTTCCTTCCAGACAGCTGGAAAAGCAGCCCAGAAGGGATAATACTAGCTTGGGGGAGACAGTAGGCTTAGCCAGTCCCTAGAGCAGGGGTGTCCAATCTTATCCGCAAAGGGCCGGTGTGTATGCGGGTTTTCGCTCCAACTCTCTAATTAGATTACTAATTAGAGGACTGATTGGCTGAAGAGTCCTCACACCTGGGTTTGAACAGCTGACCT
>JAODJW010000063.1:3471749-3486668 GCA_026777045.1 Hyperopisus bebe
TGTGTGTGTGTGTGTGTGTGTGTGTGTGTGTGTGTGTGTGTGTGTGTGTGTGTGTGTGTGTGTGTGTGTGTGGCTGCCACAATAGCAATATGCAATCTGCTCACTGTTAAGTACCTTGAGGCAGCCAGCACTGATTTCTCTTTTAAAAGTTCAGATTTTTTTCTCCCTTTTGAAACTTCGCTAATCACTCTCTCCGTCACTGTCTTTGCTTTTCTTTATCCAGACTATTAACAATGTCCAGTTGCTATAATGTGGGAGTTTCCAACAGATACCCTTGCATAAATTCACTGATATTGGTCTTTCTTCCCCCCCCCCCCATCTCATTTGCCTCATAACTTGGCTTGTATAGCGTTCAGTTTGCTTCTTCAGACATGAAGGATTTGGACATGGCCTGTGTTCGTGTCGACGGTTCAGGCTGAAATCTGCCATTCCACTCCGATCAGTTCGTGGCCGATTCTATCTTCCGTTGTGTTAGGCACTGTATTATTTTCAATACCCTTAATTTATGTTAGATGCACAGTAGTTTTAAGATGCACCTCTTAATTGATGGAAGAATTAATGTGTTATTTAAGACCATCGATATTTATGTTTAAAGATGATTAACTCTATTGAGTAGTCAGTGTTAATGATAGTTAACTTAACACTGTGTCTGGAGAAAAAAAAATTACTGATTTGCTTAATTGTCTTCTCTTAAATTTGTTGTGACTCCTGCTTACTGGGGCCCCATACAGTCCACATTTATGCTCCCAGCTCAGAGGAAGCAAAAAATGCAGACTGCCTAGTGGTCCCCAAGGACTGAGTTGAGAAACACTGACCTAGAGGTGGAGTTGGCCTGATACCCCTCCTTTAAGTCCCCAAAGCACAGTTCTGGGGCTGTCTTGGCATTGTATTTAATGTACGTGACACTAATGATGCCTGACAGGGGTGGCAACATGTGGGCATTGGCTGAAAGCTGATTGGTCCCTGGAATGCCCCCTCCCCTGTCACTCACTCATTCAAAAGGTTTCATTGGCTAATAAACCTTGGCCTCCCTGTATGAATTATGGCACGTCTTGTGCCCTCCCCACCTTAAAAATCCTTCAGTCGCCCCTCATGTCTGGAGGTTTAGCCTCAGTGTGGTGTGGCGGTGCCAGTCCATTGCTGGGGGGACTTTTTGTTTTGGGTCTTGCAGATGGCGGATACGCTGTTTCTGTGTGTGTGTGTGCGTGTGGGGGGGGGGGGGGTGAGCGGTCTCGTGTAAAATGTGAACGGCTGCCCTCCATCTCCACCTCTCTGTTCCTGTTGTTCGCTTCTGGCACCTTCTGAGTGGACCTGAACGCACCAATGTTTCACTGACACTCACGACATGGAAAGACCAGCTTCTGTGCACCATGTGGTGAAGGTGGCTTCCAGAATGTTCCTGCCCCCCCCTCGCTGAGCCTCCCCCCTTTATGTCTTTTCGGCAGAAGGGCCTTTCTGCAGCAGGCCGCTGTGAGATCCTCACGCTGTACTGTAAAGTTGCGGCCTCAGCATAGTTCAGTCCCATGACATGCAAGCCCATGTTATAAATGAAACTAGTAATATTTTAATAATTTTATTTCATTGTACTCATTAAATTGTTCGAGAATTTATTTAAAAACCTATCTTCAGTGTCGTTTATTTTGTGTGCTGCTAGAGGATACTAGCACAGTATATTTTCTGTGTATACTTTAAGAAAATAGTATACAAGGTAACTAATGAGTTTGGTAAATGTTCATATATTTTAAAGACAGGTAATTTAACAGAAAAGAGCGTTCTACTTTTGATGGCCTTAGTTTCCACTACAACCGTCAGGTATACATCTGTGGGAATGTGATTTGACATTAACCGTAAGAACACGAGGATTTTATTTCGTATTTTTAAGATGAGATGACTGGATTTAGTTATGAATTACTGATACGTGATGACGTCATCCGTGGAAGCGTGCTCCGCTTGATCGAAACAGGGATCGGACCGCCGACCCATCGCTCTCGTGCGCCTCCTATATATATTGAGCGCCGTCCTGCAAAGAGTAACCGCCGGGGACACCAGCTGCGGTGCTCGGGCTGTAGGTTAGACTTATTTAAATTCACCTGCCTGTAAGATGCAATATAACTGCCGGATCGATGGAAATCCACTTATTTGCAAAACTATACTTACGGGACGCAAGTCGTTCTCGATCAAAATCGATGTTGCTGCTGTTAGAGTGTTGTTTGAAAATGTCAGCAGAAAAAAAAACAATATTGCCTTCATCGAGGGACTAGTTTTTGCGGTTAGCCATTTTCCAGATATACATGCACAATTGCAAGCAGTATCCTTAACGTATGTTCTTTGCCTGCGTGTTTTTTTCGCGTGCGACCAGAAAACAAGCAGACGGTAATTTGTTGACGGTGCCAAACGGAGGTATTATTGATGGACAGCAGCAGATGGATAGGAGCTGAAGGGAGATGCTTCTAGGCTTCTAAGGGACGGGGGGAGCGGTATACTGTTTGAAATAATACATATTCTAATGTAAAGAGAGGGAGGAGGCTGCATTGATGGGAATCCTCCACTTTAATATACATCCTGCCGAGAAGGTTAGTACCTATCCTCTTCTAACTTGGCAGTTGACGAGGGCGGGTTTCCATGTTTCTGGAATATTCTGTTCTGTGAACGGCAATTCCAGTCATGCCTCAAAACTCCGAGTACCAGCTGGTTGCAATTCTCACACCGCCTGCAGGGGGAGCATGTCTCTTTTCTTTTCACATAGCTACAAGTTAACAACAGGTGAGGGACCTGGACGACAAATTCCTCCCCTGAACAAGATCGTCCCTGTCACCTGCTATTTGCTCGTAAAAGCTCAATACACATATTTTAGTGGTTTGTACCACTCAATACAGGCTAGTTTCGTTTGTAAAATGTCATCAAAATGTCCCCTTCGATGCTGTCGTGGAACTGTCTGTAATCGGTGAGTGGCTATTGACCTCTCACTAAACAACTAAATTAATTTCAAAATCTAGTTGCGGGGGAAAATACGCCTTTCCCGTAAAGGGGCATTTTCGCAATTCCCCGGTTTGCACAAGACACACTGTGTCTCGCTGTGTTGTCAAAACTGACATTATAAGTTTACTTGTTTAGATGTTTACATGAATTAGGCCTATAGCTGCTAGCGCTGTAACTAGTAGATGTCAAACAGGTTGCAAAGACTTTTTTCAAGGTGACCACGCAGTTTCTGTTTTCTCGGTTATGTATTTCACCGTTGTGCGCACTATCGGGTCAGTTATTGTCATTCGGGAATTAATCATTACTTGTATCCATTTGCAGAGTTAGAGCAGCAGCTCAAAGCTTTCTGTCATAAAGCGCTAACAGCCATGCCAGGCAGCTACTGGAGCCCCCAGAACACGACGGCTGGCCTGCCCCCGGAGCGCGCCGACATCGTGATCGTGGGCAGGGGCGTGGTCGGCTGGTCCATCGCCTATTGGCTAAAGAGGAAGGAGCGTGTGAGGGACGGGGTTCGGGTGCTGGTGGTGGAGAAGGACCATACGGCAAGTTTAACTTTAACAGAAGTTCACGTGTTAGCCTAATGTAGGACATTTAGGATGGTCCTGGCTGTGAAGGTGTTAGTTACAGATTTGCATCTGAGACCCCAGAAATTACTTATTGTCCCAACAATGGCTATATCCGAGGCGTGCACTGTGTCTGCATCAGCGCTGATCTCACTGTCACTCCCCGGTTTGCACAAGACACACACTGTGTTGTCAAAACTGACATTATAAGTTTACTTGTTTAGATGTTTACATGAATTATAGCTGTCAGCGCTGTAACTAGTAGATGTCAAACGGCAAAATCGTGACATCAACTAATTCAAATTCGGGAGACTGGTACAGTGGACAAGTGCCGAAACAAAACCAGAAAATGTGGATTTTATGCTTAAAATACTGGTCTAAAAATATCTAAAATAAATATGTACTTAGGTACCTGGAATAATACCTTATTAATTGTGGCTACCTTTTTTAGACAATATTTTAACATAAAATAGGCCTAACCATTAAAGAATTCAGTTTAAATTCCTCTGATAATTATTTTGTCTGATGTGAAGTACCATGTTGAAAGTTTGTAGTGATGAAACCGCCATTATACTGTTTTACTGCAGGCAGAAATCAGTTACTGTAAAAAATAAACTGTTAAACGGGACTCAGACGATATAATATGCGGCTGCTCTTCGTGTTGCCCAGTTTCGCTGAAGCCACGCCCCTCGACGCCTTGCATTTGTACTGAGGGTTGCCAGACATTCGAAGTTTATGCTTTTTTAATTTTTGAAGTGCATTTTTTTCCATAACATGGCATTAAATTGTTATAATGATTTTTTACAATGATTTCCGCTAAATATAAATATAGGCAGTATGAATGCTTTAAAAATAACACGAATTGTTTAAATTGGCTCTAACCTTACATTTCACTTAAAGGATATATTTAAGAACATGTCATTAAAAGGATCATTATCATTTACACATATTTTCGGTATACAGTTAAAGTAACATTATAGGTGTCGGGTCACTTTAAGCGCGACACGACGGGGGATTTTCAGACGCAACCAAAGAGGAAACAGTTTATAATGCCTGGCAACCCGGGGTCTGTTCAGCACTGGGGAACTTAAGTATTTTTCTCGGTGTAGGTCACATTTACTCATTGAAAGATTAACTGCAGAGGTAGCTTTCAGGTTTAAAAACCAATGACGGGGTGCGCCGGTCTTAAAGATACTGGTGCTGGGCTCCTAAGACTTTCGTCCTTCTGTAATTGAAATAAACACAACGATAGAAATGTGGAAGACGTGGACTGGGCTGGCTGCAGCGCTGCAGCGTGTAAGGGCCGTTCTTCATCCGATACCCTGTCGACTAGCATCGACTTTCCTATGCGCACCACACGGCGCCCGATGCATCAGCACCGGCCGGGCAGCTTGCAAAGACTTTTTCCAAGGTGACCACGCAGTTTCTGTTTTCTCTGTTTTCTCGGTTACGTATTTCACCGTTGTGCGCGCTATCCGG
The DNA here is from genome assembly GCA_026777045.1 of Hyperopisus bebe. Classification (NCBI taxonomy): domain Eukaryota; kingdom Metazoa; phylum Chordata; class Actinopteri; order Osteoglossiformes; family Mormyridae; genus Hyperopisus; species Hyperopisus bebe. The sequence goes on from JAODJW010000063.1 coordinate 3,476,771, forward strand.
TCAGTTTTTGTCATTCAGGAATGGATCATTACTTGTATCAATTTGCAGAGTTAGAGCAGCAGTTCAAAGCTTTCCGTCATAAAGCGCTAACAGCCATGCCAGGCAGCGACTGGAGCCCCCAGAACACGACGGCTGGCCTGCCCCCGGAGCGCGCCGACATTGTGATCGTGGGTGGGGGCGTGGTCGGCTGGTCCATCGCCTATTGGCTGAAGAGGAAGGAGCGCGTGAGGGACGGGGTTCGGGTGCTGGTGGTGGAGAAGGACCCTACGGTAAGTTTAACTTTAACAGAAGTTCACGTGTTAGCCTAATGTAGGATATTTAGGATGGTCCTGGCCGTGAAGGTGTTAGTTACGGATTTGCATCTGAGACACCAGAAATTACTTATTGTCCCAACAACGGCTATATCCTAGGCGTGCATTGTGTCTGCATCAGCGCTGATCTCACTGTCTGGGTGATCCTGCCCTGTCAGTATTCCCAGGCGTCGACGGTCCTGTCTGTCGGAGGGATACGACAACAGTTCTCCATGCCGGAGAACATCTACTTGTCCTTAGCCTCCGCGGACTTCATGAGGAATATCAACGTAAGAAGTTTGTCAGAAGGAGATGCTGCTCGCATGCACAGGCTGTGAAGTTCATAATATATTGCAAGGACAATTTCTGTGGGCATATTCTGTGATTACTGTGAGATTTCATATGAATTTCAGTTGGTCCTCACCTCACACTTTCCAGATTTCTCGATGATTTCTGTAATTTGGCTGCTTACGAAGTTTACACTGGACCGCTGTTAGAGGTTGTGTATTAGTATAATTATTAGTTATCAGCTTCATGAGTCTCCACATCCCTTCAGGAGCACCTGGGTGTCTGGAACGAGGACCCGGTGGACCTGCAGTTCACCCACTCGGGGTACCTCTTCCTGGCGAGCGAGAAGGGGGTGGCAGTCATGGAGGAGAATTACAGGACTCAGCGGTGAGCGGTTCTGATCCATGTGGGGGAGGCCATAGGGCAGTAGCGGGACACCCTGACCCGTCTGTCTCTTAGGGATGCTGGAGCCAAGGTTCTGCTCCTCTCCCCGACCCAACTGAAAGAGAAGTTCCCCTGGATTAACACTGAAGGGGTGGCACTGGCTTCATATGGTACGTGTACAGACATCCGTTGCCTTATATCCCATACGAGCCTTAATAGAATTTATCAAGAGACATATAAGCAGACGTAGTGAACGTTATCGGACATATTTTACCATGAGTGCACCATGCAGTAGAAACCAAAACAACCCGATTATGTTGCAACTATAGAGGTTTAGTCAAATGTGTATGATGTTGTATCTTATATTATACAGTAAATCTGACCTCACCCCAGCAATGAGAGACACGTCCAGATTGACTTACATCCTCATATCTTTCCTGATTCCTTACACACATCTATCTTTCCACTGCTTATATTGTGCAGGGTTATGGGGGCTGGAGCCCGTTACAGGCAGCAGGGGGTGGGGGGGGACACTCTAGATGGGATGCCGGTCCATAGCGGGATAGTTTAGAGACAGCCGTTAGCTACATCTCTTCAGACTGATGAAACCAAAGAACCCAGAGAAAACCTATATGTACCCTCCATACATACAGTGCAGGGTGGGACTTGAACCCGTGACAGTCTTTTCCCCAAAAGGTCACACTTCCCAATCCTCTGATCAGTGAACAGCCACTTGATACTTTTGACTTTTGAATCGTTGAGTGACAGGGGAGGGGGCCAATCAGTTTTGCCCCTGTGCCAGTCACAACAAATGTTTGTTTTTCAGGTCTGGAGAATGAAGGCTGGTTCGACCCCTGGTCCTTGCTGAATGCATTCCGGCGCAAGGCCCTGTCTATGGGAGTGTACCAGTGCGTCGGGGAGGTCACAGGTGAGCCGGTCGCTGTGACATACCGGACAAAGCGTCCCTCTGCCATAATGGCATTGTAAGCTCTGACAAACTCCTCTCCCCACAGGTTTTAGGTATTCGTCACACTCCATGTCAACCACTGATGGAGACATGGTGGCTTTCAAAAGAATTAAATATGTCAATGTGAGTATGACAGAGGAGGGTGACCTAGTGTTTTCAGGATACAGGTCTTTGTGTGTAAGAAGGGTTCTCATTGGCTTCCTTGTTATGTTGCGTGTAAGAAGGGATCTCATTGGCTTCCTTGTTATGTTGCGTGTAAGAAGGGATCTCATTGGCGTCCTTGTTATGTTGTGTGTAAGCTGAGACCACCATCTTCTCACCATGCCCACCTTCTGGCCCCACCCCCAATGTCACGCCCACCTCTCCCAACCAGGTCCGTATGCCCAACAGCCTGGAGGTCCAGCCTGTGGAATGCGCCATAGTGGTGAATGCAGCGGGGGCCCAATCTGGCAAAGTGGCCCAACTGGCAGGCATAGGCTCTGGCCCCGAGGACAGTCTGGCTAGTGTCCCGGTGCCTGTGGAGCCCAGGAAAAGGTACCTATTAGATGGGGGCACCCAGGATGTGCCAGTGAGGCAAGGGGGCATTCGGGATGTACCAGCTAGGTGTGGGTATCTAGGATGTACCCATTAAGCAGGGGCATCCGGGACGTACCAATGAGGCAGGCGTATTTGGGACATACCCATACACACTGGTCCTGTTCATGCAGCGGGGCAGGCAGAAGTAATTAGGAAACGCCAGTTTAGTTCAGCAACCAGGCTGGCGTATATAGTTATAAAGCGCGATAGACTCAAAATGGTCAACCTTCATCTGCCCCATGACACAGTAAATATAGTTACAGCCTTTTCCTCCTCTCTGCATTCGACTCGATTGCCATGAAGATACGTATATGTGCTGAACTGTTCAGACGGGCCGGGTCTTGACAGTCCCTTCTTGATCGACTATTCGGGAGTCTACTGCAGACGAGAAGGACTCGGGGGGAACTACATCGCAGGATTGTCCCCTGAGGAGGTGCGAAATGATCCGTCACACTCATACTCTTCCCCATACTTGGGATTTAAACCCACAACCTTCAGTACCTCGACCCCTTTCCACAGTTACAGAGAATTCCAGATTACAAGGTTTTTATTTCTGTTTATTCATTCTTGATGTCAGTGTTTTGATCCTGTTTCCGACTCAGGATGAGGAACCCGACACCGGCGACCTGGAGGTCAATTACGACTTCTTCCAGGAGAATCTCTGGCCAGTGTTAGCTCGCCGCCTCCCCGCATTTGAATGCTGCAAGGTGAGGTGTACCGTGTAAGGTGTGGGGGCCACTAGGGAGCTCAGCACAGGCCCCGCCCCCTAAATAGAACTTTGTTAAATTAAGTTGTGCCCGCCCCATATCACACTCTCCTACGCTGTTGCCTGCATACATGTCTGCTCACCATGAACGGTCAAGGGCGTAACTTTGGCTGGAACATTGGGGGGGGTTGAGGTCTCCACCCATTATGGGGGAAACATGAATATTGGGGGGGTTGTATTAGCTGGTTTTGAGTTATTGGGGGGGGGCTACATCCCCCCCGTAATTTACGCCCATGTGAACAGTGTTGGGGAAGATACTCACAAAGGTAATCCTTTACAGACAGAAGTGGGAAAATTCAGACCTAAGGTTTTGTTTCAACCAACCAGTTGAGCACTCTGACTGTAACTCTTTCTACTCAGTTGATTGGTTGAAACAAAACCTTGATCTGGATTTGTAGTTCCTGGACCTGAACTTTCCACCTCTGGTTCATCTCCCTCAGTAATGGTTTCTCTTTAACACAGGGGTCTCCAACTCCGGTCCTGGAGAGCTACCGTCCAGTAGGTTTTCTATCATACCCGGCTTCTGATGAGCCACACCTGTTCTCAGGTAAATAATAGGAACAGGTGTGACTCATCAGAAGCCAAGTGGGGCAGAAAACCTACTGGTTAGTAGCTCTCCAGGACCGGAGTTGGCGACCCCTGCTTTAACAGATACATCGAGTAGGAGTGCAAGTCTGTTTTGATGGCTACCTACCAGCGGAGCTGGATAGTTTGGATCCAGGAAGTAAAAATCCAAAGCAAGATTTTTTTTTTCAACCAACCAGTTCAGTATAAAGAGACACAGTCATTGAGTACTCAACTGGCCGGTTGAAACAAAAACTGGATTTGTACTTTCTGGACCTGAATTTTGTACCTCTGCCTGACAGATTTCTATAGGACAGTGTTTGTCAATGTGGTGCTCAGGCACCCACAGACAGTTCACATTTTTGCTCCCAACAGCCAGGGCCGGGTTGAGAAACATTGCTGTAGGATAACGTGGATATTCTGAGGTGAAAATTCTGTAATGGATTACGTTTGAGCAGCTTCCCCAACACTGACCGTGAAGGAGCGGTAAGGTGATCTAAGCTGTGTGGGGTCGGTCTCTGGCAGGTCACAAGCGCCTGGGCTGGCTACTACGACTACAACACCTTCGACCAGAACGGCATTCTGGGCCTGCATCCTCTGGTGAACAACATGTACTTTGCCACCGGCTTCAGTGGGCATGGCCTGCAGCAGTCCCCAGCGGTGGGTCGCGCTCTGGCCGAGCTCATCCTAGACGGGGGCTTCCGCACCCTGGATCTCGGCGCTCTGGGATTCGAGCGCATCTTCTACAAGGAGCCCGTGCTGGAGAGGAACATCGTGTGAGGGCTCTGGGAACAGAAGGGCGCCCTGGAGAGGGATGATGGAATGGGAGGGTGCTGCAGAGAGCACGCCCAGGCCCCCTGTGGCCCCTGGCATCTCCATCCACTGTCACGGAGGCATTCTGAGGCGCTCCTGCCATTTGTCAGGTTCCCCAACTTTGGCTGGTGCTGTTCGGTTCCATTTTGTGTCAGAGCCTACGTGTGATTAAGTGCAAAACGCTGTGTAAATACGGAGATCTATAAATACAAGCTGCATCTGATAGCCTTTTTGGATCGCTGTGTATTTTCTGTTGCATGATTTAAAGCTGGTCAATTTTCTGTATCTGGTCAGGTTTTCTTTTAACATGGTCTCATTTATTAGCACAGTCTGGTCAATAAATGCTGTATTTTGATTAATATGTTGTGTTTCCGTTTTCATTTACACAAGTAAATACAGGTATGTATTATATTAAATCATGCATATATAAATATAAATATTCAGGCGTCGATCCCCCGTAAGGCATCATGGTGGCGCTCTTACATCGCCGGTGAATATTTCTGCGCACTCCGCTTCACTGTGATTGGCTGTTTGTTCTGTTTGAAGATGGCGGACATGGAGAAATGTGGAAGAGATGAGGCTGGTGAAGACTGCGGGACGGAGGAGATTGTCCGGGAATCTAAAAAGCAAAAGAAGGACAATGGGGAAGAGGGAAACGGTCATGTTTCGTCCGATGTTTCTATGCTGGCGGGTTTTGAGACCAAATCGGTGTTGCGGGACTCCGCGCGGGAGAAGAACATTTTCATTCACGGAATGGTAATAAAACGTCACCTTTGAATAGTAAGCACCAACGCAAATGCATGCTATACTTGTTGTGCGTTGTTGTCCATATAATTATCTAAGTAATTATTATCTTGGCGCGTTCTGATGAGTTTTTAATGCTTGCATATGCAGGGAGATATTAGCTAGATGATGCAGCTTTGCATAATCACCACTAGGTGGTGACCAACATTGAGCTTGCTATCCCCCTCCCGTGAAGTATGGAGAAATTAATTTTTCTGAATTGCCAAAGCACATTTCCTGAAACCTTCCATCCTCTTCCCAAAACAGTAAACACAAAACTCAGTTTTCAAACAGCTTTCACAAAACCTTTGACTCGTCTTGTAAAATCAATCTACTCAAAACTTGTATCTTTACTCAAACTGCTTTCAGATCATGCATCAAGCCAGTCAGTACATAAACATTACTGAGCAGTCATTACACAGCACAAAATTGAACGCGCTACCACTCAAAACTGTTGCTGGCATGCAGAGAAACATGTTTACTGTGCATGTGGTCTTTTGCATAGTAAGGTGCAATATTGGAAACCAAAAGACTACAGTAAAAATGTCTGTATACAACTATACGTAAAGCAATATGTAATGTTTACAGTATTCAGTACTCCAAAAAGTAACTGTAAAGGACAAAATAAAAAAATCTAAATGAAGGGCACATTATAGTAATATTTAGTATAACTGCCAAACCAGCCGAGGTCTCTCCGGTCTCCGCAGCTGGCTGGCCAGGAGGCGGTGGTGATCCTGGAGAAGACCCCCATCCGCGAGGACACTGTGCCGGCGCTGCTGGAGGGCTCGCGGCTGACGCTCGAGATGCGGAACGACATTTACAGCACGTACCGCGCGCAGCCGCCCGTGCAGCTGAACGGTAGGACAGCGCGAGCTCCGCGTGACGCTGCCTCGAGCCTAATTCATACTTGACCTTCCGGCCAAGCCGATCCGATCTGCGGTTTCGACAGTGACAAACAGCGGCTGAGGCCGACACTGGGGCACCGTAACAACGTCGACAAACTCTTACCGGTACACGTATTTGTTTACATAGCTCCCATTAATAATGTAAACGAGCCTTATTAAAGCCCTGCCACGCAAGCTCTTGACAGTGCGTTTTCAAATTACGTTTTAGGAATCCATTTTCATAAAAAAAAGAAAAAAGTTTTTTTCTATAGGGCTACATGACAATGTGTATTTTGCTCTACAGTGTTTGGGCCTTTGGGCACTAACGCCTTTCTCACCTGTCACTTTGAAGCATGAGAAGCTCTTCTGTGTGGTGTTTGTTTTCATATTTTCCATTGTTGTCCGGATCCGGTGATTATAATGGATAATTAATAAAGAGTCACTGAAAGGCATGGAATGTAAATAGTTGTTTTAGGCAAACAAAAAAAGCACTGAGCGCATTATTGGAGGTAAACAGGCAACTGGCAAGGAAATGTCTTTTATTAATGTCACATTTAATGTTTATAACATCCACTGGCAGTTTGGGATTCCATACTTCACCAACCACACTGGGATGGCACAGAGTTAAAGTCATTTAAATTGAAGCCCTGCTTTAAAACATGGGTTAAAGCCTATGTCCTCATGCAGTCTGAGGATTAGAGTGCCACTACTGACCAGATGCATGCCCTAGAAAGGCGGCGGAACCTGGTTCTGAGGTTCTGGGCTGTCTCAACCTGGAACTTTTGTAGCTCCTGTCCACTTTCGTGTGTCACTTTCCCTCCACACAACAGCAACTGGAGCGTTTGTGCTAAATAAACATCTGAGACACAAAAAGCTTGTACGTTAAACGTCACACATAAGGTGTATGTGACAAGATAAAAAAACAACAGCAAGGCCAGACCATAAAAGAGAAGAAGACTTTTACGTTGAATTGCGAAGATCAAATTTTCCAAGGCAGAAATATAAAGACGCAAGCAAAAAATTTTACAAATGCATTTAATGTAGTTGACATCGATCTGAACCATTTTTGCTTCACCATTTTGTTTTTTTTCTTTGAGCTTCTGCGTGACTTCCAAGTTGGCATCGCTCCTTGTGGTCGACTAATCAGCAAAAAATATGCAGTACTTAGAGTTCCAAGGAAGTTTATGGTCCCTGAAAAAACATCCTGTGTTGGGATGGCGATATGCCCTTCACACTGTTTTCCTGTTGAATGCCAGTGGCGATAATTCCAAATTGACAGGCTTTATTGTTTACTTTACACCCACCTTCTTCTGTCTATATACTGAATAAATTAGCTTAAGTGAAGCAGGCCCCCATCAAAAACTTTCCCCTTTTTTGTCACGACTGGGGCTGGTGTGAACACTAAACATGGCCCCCGCTGGGAGAGGACGTTATCTTCTCATGCTCCCTGTGGCTGTGCTTGGTGTCAGGGCCCTGTCAATGTTGTTTTTTAATCACTTACGGCGTAGGAGTGCCTGCAGTGACTGTGGGGCCCAAGCTCAGACTGACGCTGTCTCTCCCCCCCCCCACCTCAGAGCTGAAGGCTACGCTGGTTTGTCCGGCCACGGAGAAGCACGTGAAGAAGTACCGGCGGCGGGAGACTTTCCTGCTGTGGGAGACGGGGGAGGACTACCGGACCATCACCCTGCCTTTCCTGCTGAGTCAGAGCTTCAGCTTGCAGGTGTGCTGTCCGCCTTCTTACCCATAGTGCACTGCGGCACAGCCCCTGTGACATGCCAGACTGAAACATTACAGACAGATCTAAAATGTGATGCAGATGTGCATATATCCATTCCAGGTGAAACTGGACTTTTATATTAACCTAATTACTTCTGCTACCACAGTTCTGGAAGCAAGCAGATGAGCATTTCATTGCACACTATACATACTGTATGACACTTTATGTGACATAACTGTGAGCTTTGTCCACATTCCTGTAACACAGTGTTTCCCAACCCAATCCTCAGGGTCCTCCAGACAGTCCACATTTTTACTCCCTCCAAGCTCTTAGCCAGTCAAGAACACTGAATATCTGGTCTGGGTGTGTTGGGAGCTGGGAAAGAGCAAAAACGTGGACTGTCTGGGCCTCTCCAAGGACTGGGTTGGGAAACACTGCTCTAGGGTGTGTGTCAGTGCTCAGACCCTCCTTCTAAGGCACCTAGCAGCCCGTAATGTGTCCATCTTGTCTCCTTCTCCTCCCAGTGGGTTTACAACATCCTGGATAAGAAGGCAGAGGCCGATCGCATTGTCTTCGAGGATCCGGACCCACAAGTCGGCTTCGTGCTGCTCCCGGACTTTAAGTGGGACCAGAAGCAGGTAAAGCGATCCCAGAATCGGCCACCGATGCTGTCAAGTGTCCAACCGATGGTGTTCTGCGGGTGGTGATGGTTCACTCAGGATGTCGCCTGCTTCATCCACAGCTGGAGGACTTGTACCTCATCGCCATCGTCCACAGGAGGGACATCAAGAGCCTCCGAGATCTAGGAGAGGAACATCTGCCACTTCTGAAGAACATCCGCAGCAAGGGGGAGGTGAGGTAGCCATCTGGAGGGGGAGAGACACATGTCGCATTCCACATTCCGTTTACCTTGAATGTTGGAAGTCAGAGCTGGGAATGACGTCACAACCGAGTTCCCTGCCTTTTGGTACAGCAAGTCCGCTATTTAGCAATACCAGGGACCTGTTTCAGAAAGCAAGACTTCTTGCTTAGCCCGATAATTTGTCGGATTTAATATGCCCCAGCGTAAACGGCCTTTAAGTTCGTTCTCTTGCATTTAGCCTAGACTACCTTTAATCCGACAAGTTATCCAGCTAAGCAAAAATCTGGCTTTGTGGTACAGGTAATCGGCAATGCAGTCTATTTACTTTTGAGTTTCGTCAAAGAAAATCAAATAGCATATCTATAATTTAATGGGGTATATGCATCATTAAATGTTTATATTGTTTAGCGTCAGTCTGGTGCTTTTAATTGTCCTCTCTGCTCCTTTAAACAGAAAGAAGTATCATATCTGTTTACATGTAATTGTGTGTTGTGTGACCTTAGCGATGGAGTCACCCCTGCATTGTACTGGTCCTCTAAAAGCAGTTTCAGCATCTGTTTGTGCATGCCGTCCATGCCTGAGACCCTCGAGGGGCTGCCAATGCACAGACCATGGCGTCCTCAGCTTGCAGCGCCCCCTGCAGGAAGCAGCAGACATGGTGACCTCCAGAGGTGGACATTTCAGGTCTGGAAAGTAAAAATCCAAACCAGAATTTTGTTTCAACCAACCAGTTGCGCATAAAGAGTCACAGTCACAGAGTACTGAACTGGCTGGTTGAAACAAAGTCTTGGTCTGGTTTTTTACTTTTTGGACCTGAAATGTCCGCCTCTTTTTTTTTTTTTTGTGACTGGGAGCAAAAGCTGTATTTCTCCTGTCCCTCTGGGTCATCATGCTGTTGGTTCAAGGTTGCTTTTTATTGTCATTTATACGTGGTACAGTACAAAGTGAAATGAAATAACGTTCCCCGGGACCATGGTGCTACATGAAAGGACTAGGACAATACA
>JAODJW010000063.1:3536021-3550705 GCA_026777045.1 Hyperopisus bebe
GGACAGTGTTAGCATTAGCCAGCACATTGCTAGTGTTAGCATCATCTGGTCCCCCCACAGTGCTAGCATTAGCCTGCACATTCTTAGTTTTAGCATCATCTGGTCTCCGGACAGTGTTAGCATTAGCCAGCACATTGCAAGTGCTAGCATAATCTGGTCTCCGGACAGTATTAGCATTAGCCAGCACATTGCTAGTGTTAGCATCATTTGGTCCCCGGACAGTGTTAGCATTAGCCAGCACATTGCTAGTGCTAGCATCACCTGGTCCCCCCACAGTGCTAGCATTAGCCTGCACATTCTTAGTGTTAGCATCAACTGGTCCCCCACAGTGTTAGCATTAGCCAGCAAGGTCATAATGCTAGTCAATCCCCCCCACAGTGTTAGCTGGCACCTTCCTAGCAATAGCATCAAAGGGCACCAGGCTTCATTCTGGAAAAGCGGCTTTCTTTGAGTTCTCCAAATACATTTTCTCTTGCCAGAAGAGTAAGTGATGGGGATTCTGTGCATTACCTACTGAAGGCGTAAAACCTTTTCCCGCCTTCTGTTTTAGGAACAGATAGCTACAAATCCCCATAGCCAGCTGCTGGAAATCCTGCACTCATTACCGGAGCAGCTTCCGGGGAGGAACAACGTAACAAGCAATAAAGACGTCTCACCCGGCCAAACCTCAGCAGCAAAGAAAAAAAGCCGGTTGCCAGAGGGAGCACAGAGATTCCAATAGGAGGTAAGGCATGGACACCTGAGAAGATACACAGGGAATGCAGAAGTACCAGGGAAGACATGGATACCAACCATGTATAGAGAAAAGGGAACACCAGGGAAGGAGTGAGTCCCAGGGCAGATATGGAAATGAGGGAAGATAAGGAGGAGGGACAAAGATGCCCAGGAAGACACCAATACCAATGAGGAGTTGGATACCAGGGAAGACTGAGATACCAGAGAAGATACGGTCACCAGAGAAGACATGGAAGGAAGACACAGTTACCAAAGTAGACACAGATACCAGGGAACATACAGAGGGAATACACAAATACCAGAGAAGACATGGATACCAAGGAATATGTGGAGAAAAGAAATGGATACCAAGGAAGATACAGAGGGAAGACATGGACACAGAAGAAAAACACATCAATGTGGAAGCTGAGATGCTGGAGGGAAGATGCAGCTGCCGTTAGACACCAGCACAGACAGGGTGCTATCTACAACATCCTCCCTGAGGGTCAGGGATTAATCGCACTAACCACGCACTGCCGAGATGCCTAAACCCATTTCACACTCGCACTGCTGATGGTGCCTCGGAGACACCGGAGGAGGGCCGCAAGGAAAGCAGCAGCGACCCACAGCAGTGGGCGGGAATAGGCGGTGATATGGAACAACGTGCCGTGTTATCCGCTCAAAACAGCCACGCTTTACAGAAGTAAGTTTCACGGAGCAAACAAGGCAGATCCCAGAAGGCTCAGAAACCCCCTCACGGCAGATAATCTCGTGGGGCACCATGTTCAGTGTGGTCAGGTAATCCACACGAGGGCAGGTGCCAAACCACGGCCTGACAAAAGGGCTCCTAGTGCACACCGTCACACAGATACCATGGGAATCACAGCCACGCGTGGTCACCCCGGCAAAACAAGCCGCCACAGCCCACCAGGGCCCCTACAGTCGAACACTAAAAGCGAACTCAGAGGCGAACAATGCTAACTTTGTGGGCGGCCTGATCTATAAATAGGGCTGGAACTTCCTGTAATGACTTCTGAACTTCGGAAATACCAGCAGCATGTCGAAAAAGGCCCCGACCAGCCCCGACCCGGCATCGACTCGCTAAGAACGGCGACATGGGATCTGGTGCATCTGCTGTACGAAGATGCAATTCAGAAACCCTCAGTCCAGCCTCTGCCTTTAGGACCGGACTGATTTAAGAGCTACCCTGACAAGACAAAGGAGACTCATTCAGTCTTGCCTCATGCAAGGCAGTATTGAGCTTCAGACGCTGTGTAGACTATTCTGTACGCTGGCCCAGCACAAAGCTTCTGACTGTCTGGAATGACTGTCCTCCCCGCTTTTTGCACAGCTGACTCTCAGACAACCCTGTCTCCATGTGTAGAGCTCCAGATGGCCTGGATTGGGGAGGGGGGGGACGAGGGGGTGGGGGACGAGGACATCCTACTTCCTCCCAGGCCAAGATCAATTTCGAAACTGGGAACGCGGTCCCCCACGGCAGCAGTGCAGCGGGTAGCTGGGCGCCAACGTTTTTGCGCGCCGGTCAGCGAGCAAAGCTCTCGCTCGGTGGGAGACGGACAGACGTGGAGAGAGACAGCTGACCGGGCAGAGCCTCAGACAACAGCCGCTATTCACGCTAAACACGCGGCTCCTCCTAAAACCACCACCCTCCATCCCGGTACCAGCGTACATTAAGCGTTTTTATTGTACGTTACCGGGACAAAGCCTCCTGCAGAGGCTCCCACACACAATTAACGCCCCTATTCTTTTCTGCGCACATCTTCCTGAATAACTCACACAACGAAACCTTTCTCGCAACTGAAATCGACAGTTTCATTAAAACATTTCTTTTAAACTAATGCGATATAGCAATTAAGAATCGTTAATCATTCTTGACACTAGATCATTTGCATTACACGCTAAATGCATGCAAAAGACCGACAGTAAAACAGGCGAATCGTCCGCAAGATGCGGATAGGTAATAAAGCAGATTCAGTAATAAAGCCATCAATGTGCGCTAAATAAGCAGCGCATCCCCATCACGGTTTGCTGGGAGGGGGGGGGGGTGAGGCGCTCCGCTCAGGACCGACGGCACCAACAAAGCGCTTCATTTTTATTACCCTGCAATAGCCGCTGACGGCAAACCCTCGGTCCCTGCAGCATTTATATTCACTGTCACCCAAAAGTGACACTAAAAAGCAAATATGTGCATGCATTTAATGCCCCGAGCAGCTGTTGAAAAATACAAGCCATATACCGCGAAGAAAAAATACATTACCTACAATAATGAAATCATTAGGCGGGGCGTAAGATAGTAAACTATTTTAAACATCGATGAGAAAACTAACATCAAAGCTTTACACTGTGCTGTGCGGGGGGCGGGGTGACGCTTTATCTATTGTCCTGCAAAGAGTCGCTCAACGCGGATTTCTGATCCGTGCAGCCGGCTGAACATGTAAGGATCCCGGGCAAACCTGAATGGAAATCCGCGTCGGGACGTATTCAAGGACAGAAGCCACAACGCGGTTCACTGTTACGGATGATCTTACGTTTTCATTCAGAAAAACGGAGCTCACGGTGCTATGGGCATCCATGCGCTTCTACACACGTTTATCCAGCTTGCGGTTGTACGGTCCACCATGTGCCGAAATAAAGTCGGATGGATATATATGATGCATGAAAATATCCTACAATTGCATTAAAAAATGCGACCGCCTGGACAACTTTATCATGAATTGTTGCTTATTTTTTCTATCTTTAAAAATGCAACAATGCACTTAAAGTTCTTTACAGACTCACCTGCCTGCGTTGTATCAGTCAGATCGTAGCTCATCCCGGGGTAATCTCTCAACTTCCTCCCGCTGAGGTTCAGCATGCCGGAGCACACGGCATCCTCCAGGGCGCGATCCAGGCTGCGGGCCGTGGGGACGTGGTGCTGATGCTGCGGTATACCCGCCGTCCAGTGCGGGACGCTCGGGTAGTGCTGGCTCTGCAGAGCGGCGATCGCTCCCCCACCTCCCTGACTCGCCGCCATCTTCGCACAGAGACACAATCCGGCCGATAATAAACGGCGCTGCCCCTCCGCCCATGCGCACAGCGCCCGGGCCAGCGAAGGGAAGCAATGGGGTGGCAGCTCCGAAGACGGGGCTGGGCTCCCAGCAGGGGCGGGTCTCCAAGGGGTGGTGGGAGGTCCAGCTAGGGGTGCAAAGCGTGCTTTTATGTCGAGCGCACTCTTCCCAAGCTATTCATCGTTGTTTTCCAGCACATGCATTTTAAGTGAACTTTGTAATTTGTTAATTGACGTCCTTTAGTTATGTTGTCATTCACATACTATTATCTGTAGCATTTTATTAACACGTATTCGGGATATGGGTTTACAAGTAGGCTAATGAAGTAACTAATTAAGTTATAAAATAACTTGTAAGGAAGCCCTTGTATTTTTCCCTCTGGGGTTTTTGCCTTTCTGAATGTTTGATGAAACGCGGATATGATTTTCCCAGGCGGCTTGTAATCTTGTCCTTGCCGAGGTGTTATACTCGATCGCCCTCTTTCGTTATTAGATCAGTGGCTATTTTAGGGTGTGTTATGAAGCATGCAAACGCATGTCGACTTGGGGCAGGGCAGCCCCGCTATCCGGGGGACGACGAGAGCCTGCAGCTGTCCGCCCGGACTGCCACCGGAGAGGTCGTGCAATTATTCTTCATATAGGCTACGCTTCTGTTGGAAATGTCCCGACTTTAATAACGCGAGAAGCCTGATTAGGACCCATAGTGTGAAGCTGACGGTTATATAAGTAAAAGTGTCCGGAGAAAGTGACTTTGAAACTGAAGATTATGGGCGACAATATAGCGGAACCAGAGGCTATGGAGGAGACCAACAGCTCGGAGAAGATTGACCTGTCACTCGGTTGGTGAATAAAAAAAGAGGGGAAAAAATTACACAAGGCACTGAACGGATCTAATTTCAGGGATTCCATCAATGCGCAAATCATTCCTTTGATGGCCAAAATCCCTTCGGTTTCTCACAAGATTTTATATGTCCTGCTTATTTGGGAAATAACATGGATTTACTGGCACACTGTGGCAATCGTGGGGGGTGATATATGTCACAATGTGGGGGGGGGGTGCATGCTTACAAGCCTATTTGCAGCAGCCAATCATTTCACACAATTATTAGTCTGACAGCAGGCATAGATATTAAACCATTTAATGTTTAAACTCGTTTGCCTTAAAACTCCGACGGTATTTGACAGCAACGATAAAACACATAGGTCTCGCATACGGCTAAATGTCACATCCATGAAAGGCGACCCAATAATCCGCGTCTAGTTCTCCGTTTACTCACATTCATTCTGCTTGGCTCCCCGGGGGCCTGACCACATATCTGCTGATCGGTCATTCACTGCAAACAACTTCCAGCTGTCGTTTCTCTTGCCTTTAGACGACATTATTAAACTCAAAAAAGAAGAAGAAAATTCTCTTGGTGGCTTTAAGAGGAAGAACCGCCAGGCGAACCGCAGCAACTTATTTAAGAAGTTTAATAAGGCAGGACAGCAGCAAGGCTTCCGTTTCAGAAGGGGCGCCTACCACATGCAAGGTAAGTCCAATCGGAATAGTCTTATTATAGCACTTTATAAAATAAGTTTATGTACTAAAAGTAAGTACAGACCTGCACTGCTCCTTTACAGTAGGCTAGCAGTCACACGCTTACTCTCCGGTGATTTCTAGTTTTTATGTTTTTTGGCTACTTAAACATGCAGTCATATAAAGTGAATTGCACAGTTCCCCTTTATAGAGCTAGGTATTTCGAGATTTGTTAAGGTAATACTTAATACTGCTTATGAAATTCTAAGCTTAGGCCTATTTAAGGCCCCATGCAAGTCGTGGTGATTGTGTTTGGGGTAGAAATAATCGGTGTTTTCTTTACTTTCCCTTCAGTAAATCCCCCGGTGAAATATTAAACTATAGCCACGTAAACCATATGGTTTCACGTAGCCACACATTAATCTCAGGGTTGCCAACTTTGTTCAACTGGGTGGCGTGAAATTTTCATTTAGAGACAAGTCTGCACACACATTTGCATGTATGGAGCAGCTAATTATCTTGTGAATAGTCTGCAGGGTCCGCAAACTACTGCAACGCTTTTGCTGTAGCGAATTTTAGGTTTATAACGGAATAATATAGATTTGCCGGAAGATTTCTTGAGTGTCACGCCAGTCCTTAGAGTCCGCAGCCCTGTGATCCACGCGCAAGGGCAGACTTGTAGTTCAACCCATAGGCGGCGCCAGACCCTATTTAAGCGGGGCTTAATCCTAGAATAGCCCCTAGATTTCAGCCTATCCGTTCACAGGTATCACAGCCTTGAAAAACCAATTCAGAAAAAAATGTCCAGTTCTTTAACTAAGTAAATAAAACCACAGGCCTATACGTTTCTTTGAATAACTGGGACTAGTACGCGTTTAGAATGAAATGCACCATTCAGTGAAGCGACCTTCTGGGACTGCCTATGTTGATTACTGATCAGGATTGATCATCGCCACAAAAATAAGGCCTAATGGCTAGTTGTTCCGGCGTGATGCGCGGCTCTCTGAGTTAGTCCCGAAGCTGACATGGTCCGCAAATATCAACAATTTCTGCCGAACCGTTCGCAGGGCTCAACCGGTTCCGATACATCGGGCCACCCGTGCGCGACTTCTACAGAAGCAGACCGTACAACCGGGGGAGGACCTCGCCGGCACCCAAAGGAATCAGCCCTCTGAACAGACCGCAGTGGGACGCTAAGGTGCGCGCTCGCGTGCACTGATGAGATACTTACTGATCCCACATCGGGGAAATTTACTTGAAGATAAACAGTAATAAAGTAATAAAGAACAAACCAACCATAGAACAAATAAGAAAAACTATGAAAGTCACACAATTGCACATATTGCACTCATGCATAGTATAATTGCACAGATGTAATGACACATCTGTACATGTACCGAGTGAATATTACATGTTACACGTACAGTGGATATTGCAATAACCGAACATCCGTATGTAGCTACATTTCGCATTTTACTAAAGAAAGCCTATGAAAAAAATGAGTTTTCTGCACAGCGGCCGGCCTACACCAGATTGAGGTTTGCTCTAAACTCAGTTAAGTTTCCATGGTTGATGCCAGCCGCGTCGCTAGTGCTCACTGAGGACTTTTTGGGTCTTTTCTCACCCAGAATGCCAAGCAGTTTGGACAACGCAGCAACCGCTTCAGGGGCTCCTTCTACCAGCCCTACAGAGGGCAGCGGGGACCTCCGAGAAGGTGCGTGTTTTACAATATCAACAGAAACGCATTAACGTGGGATTTACTGGTAAAATATGTTATCCTTCGCCCGTAACACGGATATATTTAATCACTGGGCCGCAACACGCGTTAAATCTATTTGCGTATCAGTGTTGAAACAAGGAAACTTTTATCCTATTACCAATTTGCGTATATTTGAGCAACGCCACGGACGGTTTATTTCCCCTTGTGTCCGGGGGGGTCCATTTTCATTCCTCTGTTTTTATTACAGGATGCCTCTCAACCAGAGTGTCCAGTATTCCCAGCAGAGACCATACATGGCAAAGCCGGTTAAACTGAACAGAGCGGTTAGTTAAAAGTAGCCTACTGCTTGTAATCTCTACATATCTTTCTTTCTGCCGTCATAGTAGGCATATACGCATTGCATTCCATTGATTTTTTTTTTTAATTTTCAAATTTTAATAAACAAGATTTAAGTGATTTATCTCCTGTTC
The DNA here is from genome assembly GCA_026777045.1 of Hyperopisus bebe. Lineage (NCBI taxonomy): Eukaryota > Metazoa > Chordata > Actinopteri > Osteoglossiformes > Mormyridae > Hyperopisus > Hyperopisus bebe. The sequence continues at coordinate 3,543,509 of JAODJW010000063.1, forward strand.
TGCTCTGGGATCAATGATTTTATTCCCGTTTTCTATACGCGCTTGCTTTTAGCGTTTGATTATTACAAACGCGTGTTTTCGTGTATCTTCCTCGCATCTTAGGGAGAAGTTAAATCGAGTCCTGTTTTTTTCCTCTGTAGTTTAGTCCCTGGAAATGGGGCGAAAAACCGGAGCGATTTCAGAACGTGAGAAGGTAGGGAAGGTGTTGGATGGCTTTCGGAGACGGGCTTTCCACCTCACCGTGCCTGAGACCCGTTTCAATCTCGCCCAAAGGTGGGGGAAGGCGCCCTCTTCTGGATCCATCCTGACAGTATCACTTCCGAACTCGAAGGCGAACTCAGATCCGCAGTAAGTCCTTTAGCTACATCGGAAGGTACATTATTATTTATTTTGCGGCTATTGATGTCCGACATACACGTGAGGCAGAAAGTACATTATCAGCACATAGGGAAATGCGTTAAAAATGCCAGTCAGTTTTCTTTTTAATGGCTCATTTTTCCGCATTCGCAAATAAGCTAATAAGTATATCCACATGCCTATTTTTGTGTTTTTGTAACCGTTTGGTTTAACATTAGTTTACTCAATCGCTGAGGAACAATCAGATTTGTGTTAAGACCACAGCAGGACTAACATCAGCATTCCTGAAGTGATGACCTTACTGTTTGTTACCACAGGGGGGCACTGTTAGCATGAGTGTCCGCGTCGTTAAACTGGTGCGCTCCTATTGCATTCAGTTAGATAAGGAGTGATATGAGATGAACCAAACCTTAGACCAGTGTTTCTCAAACTGCTCCCTACCAGGACCTTGGGATAGAGGAAAAATGTGAACTGTCTGTTAGGGAGCAAAAACATAGACCATCTGGGGGTCCACAAGGACCGGTTTGAAAAACACTGCCTTAGCCAAACACCCAGTCCACTAAATCCCTACCCCCGGGAACAGGGCAAACCAGCCTTCTGTGAGTGACAGGCCTCTGGGGGAAGGAAACTTTGCATCTCCCCAGCCCAAAGGCATCCCTCTGAGATTCAACTTCAAGGCTGTATCCAACCAGGTAGGACCTTCCGGCACAAACCTGGTGATTCAGCTCAGCTTGACGTTACAGTTAATGACAGTAAGTGGGTCATCACTGGTTGCCCAGTGTGAGAAAGGCCCCCAAGGTGTCCCTCACTTTTGCCTGTGTGAATACAACAATGTATTTTAATAATTACGTGCCACCTGATATTTGGGTACTTATGATTCTCTGCCTCGCAGACCAGTCTAACGCTCAATGACCGCTTCACCAACCTGAAGATCCGCGGAGGCTGGGGACAGAGGCTGTGGAGGGGTAGGGGCCGAGGCAGCCGCATGGTCACCCTACAGTGAGCGGCTTCGGTGACCCCTGACCCTTCCCTGGGGTGGCAGGGCCTAGCTACGTAGCTCACCACACTGTTTGGCCGATTAAATCATGCCAGCTTTTAAAAGTGTGTGATACAGTGTGGGCAGAGGGAACAGGAGAGTCACTGATATTCTCACAGCTCGTCATGGCTGGTGGCCGATAAACCACATTGTCCTGTCAATCATCTGACCTTTCATTTTTATCTCTTTTCTTTGGTTGCTGTAAATAAACATAAAAATAATAATAATGGCTTCATAACCCTGTTAAAAAAATCACAAGAAGTAGCAGACTGTAACTTTAATGCTGTAGTATAAAAAGTGCCCAGAGCAGAATAAACTGATTTGTACTGATGAGGAAATGAAAAATCTTCATTGGCTTATTGTTCAATAGCATTTAATACCATACCTGTAATTGGTCATTCCTAATTACACCAGTTGTGTGGAAATGAGCTACGGGACCGACAACAATCAGAGCATTGCACTAGCGACTCAAAAGTTGTGGGTTCAAATCCCAGTGACCTTTCCTTCTACTGCAAGTGGCTTTGGATAAAAGTGTCAGATGAAAAAAGTGTAAATTTAGGGGCAGTGTGTGGCTCAGTGGGCTAAATCTCTCTGCCTGTGATCAGAAGGTTGTGGGCTAAGTCTCTCTGCCTGTGATCGGAAGGTTGTGGGCTTAAGTCTCTCTGCCTGTGATCGGAAGGTTGTGGGCTTAAGTCTCTCTGCCTGTGATCGGAAGGTTGTGGGTTCAAGCCTAGAAGCAGCAGAACAGTCATATGTCTCTGGGCTCTTGCACAAACCCCTTATCACCCAACTCCCTGAGTGCTGCTATGGGTGGCTGCTTTTCACGATCAGCTTGCTCTCACCTATAGAGAGCAAGTTGGGGGAGGCGTAAACAGAATTTCCCCACAGGGCTCAATAAAGTATCTATTATTATTAACCCAGTTAGAAAGTGTGTCTTGGTTAAGAAAAAATTCATATGAAACCATTTTTTACGGAGTGATTAAATAGAAATACATCAACTGCTGTTTAGATTTATAATAAAAAAATATGATTATTCTAAAAAGCTGGCGCTTCAATTAAGGGCAATAATGAGGAAAGAGGGGCATGTTGAAAGTGGGCATGTTCAACTATATGTGGACCAATCAGGGCTCATGATGTGTCCATCATTCAACAGCAGTGTCTGTCACAAGTCCCTAGTGAGACGCTGTACACATACAGTACAAAGTGCAGGCTGAGCTTCTACTGCTCCCTCCCTCACCCCAGTGGAGAGGATAACATTCTAAAAACAGCATGGCACCGTGCCGTTCTGTCGTCTTCACATTATCCGAGGACCTGCCCCTGTGTGCTGGAAGCTGCAATCCCATGTCCTTCCACAAGGTGGCGCAGGTACACAGGTGCAGGTATGGCTGAACAAGACTGCTCTGACACAAAAACACTCCCGGGGGGAAGGGGGGTTGTGTGCTTCTTGTCACTTTTTCACGTTGACAAACACTTTGATGGCCCCAGTGAAGTCAGCTGAAAGGAGGACCTCAGTGTGTTCCGTCCTGAGGGCCCCTGAGGAGCGGGACAAACCATCCATTATTCTTCTGATGGGGGGTTGACATTGATGCTCCTGAGATACCCCTCCCCAGACTCACCTGATGGAATGACCTCCGGATCCATGCTCCCGTGCCCTACATTTGGCTTCTCCGCGCAGGCCATGGGCGGGACGATCAGGCCGGGGTGTGGTGCAAAGATGGCTGACGTTACTACCGCGTTGTGGGCTGTGGAAGACAAGTGGGGAATATAGACAGGCAGCTGGCATGTGTGATGGACAGGTCACATACAGCTGCTGGGAGCACCCATGTCACGTGACCTATTCCCGGGAAATTAGCAATCTGAGGATAGCTTGGATTTCACACCTTCTTGATTCTCAAAATGCACGTATTTGTTCCACTCAGGCCGGGAATCAGGCAGCAGTCTCCAGGAAATAGCCAGTGTGATGTGTCAGGCCTGAGGTAGGTACATGGGGAGTACAGGGCGGGCCATCAGGCTTTCAGCCGCGGTTACCTTTAATTCCTTCCCAGAAGTCATTGCGATCCCTCCGGACAGAGGCAAACTTGCTTAAATCATGGTAGGTACTCCAAATGTAGACATATTTGTCCTCTGAGCCACTGATGATGAAGGAGTAATCGTGGCTGAAAAAGAGGCAGCGTAACAAAAAAATTACACCCGGTGTCAAAAACCATGGAAGAAAACCCCATTTGTTTCCCTACGGGCAAAGGCGGGACAGAGACATGAGCCTGACCTAAAGGTGGCCTTGATCTGACTGCTGCTGTTAACGTAACCTTTGTACTTCATCGATAAAGAAAGGTCCCTCAGGTCATACAGGCGGATCCTTGAGTCATTGGAGGTCACCAAAATCTGCCAGAAATTAAGCAATATCCTGCTGAGTAAGAGCTAATGTGATTGGCTGAGTGACACTAGTAAGAGCTACTCTGATTCGCTGAGTGAGTTGGCGTTATAGTATCAGATCACACCTTATTTTCCCCTGGCAGTGGTTCAATCCCGGTTATTTTACGGCCCACGCGGTTCCTGCCCCTTGTGGACCGCACATGGATCTGGGTGTGGTATTTGAGGTGCTGAAAAACAAAAAATAAATCAACTTCAGACAACCGACTTCCCAAACACATTCTCATCCAATCAGAACACTTTAATGTCATGTGACCCTCCGTGCTGTGGGTGACTGTCATTCCACTGGCTCCATTAACTACTCGCCTCAGTGTCGTAGAAGATGCAGCGGCCATCATATGTGCCGATGACGGCGTACTTCCCGTTCTGGCAGAAATTGGCGGCGGTGATAAGGCGGCTCTGCCCGTCCACCTCGTTCCACAATGCCACCTTCTTGTCGGGAATATTCCAGAGCCGCAGCTTGCCATCCAGGGAGCCGCTCAGGAAGTACCTGTCGTCCTGGTGACGAGATGGAGGCTGGTTACCATGGCGACCTGTGTCAGGCAGCAGAACACTGTGGTAGGGAAGTATAGGGATTCGCTCACCCTGGGGTGGAACGCGATGGCCGTCACAAAGTCGATATGCTGGAAACAGACCAGGCACTCTCTCCTGGAGATGTGCCAGAGGCGGACAGTCTTATCCATGGACGAGGATAGCAGGAAGTAGTTCTGAGGCGAGGGAGGAGAGGCCCTGGGCATTAGCAGCCATGACAGTTTGCATGTGTGGGCTTCAGCGCCATGACCTTCGACCTCTCACCTTCGACCAGGACAGGTCCAGGAGGTCAGCCGTGTGGCCCTTGTATTTGCAGAAGGGGAGCTGGCGAAAGGGGGCGTGTCTGTCTGCCCCACTTAACTCCTCATGAGTGCTGTGAATCTAGGGCAGTACGAAGGAAACAGTCTGTTTTTTGGGAAGGTGATTTCTCAGGGTAGGTCACAGATGCAAGCTCGCATAAATCCCGCACGTGGCCCCGCCCCTCAACATCCAACACAGACGACACTTCTAAAAAAAAAACAGGACTCACCCCCACATCCGTGTCCGATTTGGAGGAGCCCACACTCTCCTGTGATGGGGAGGGGGACACTCGCCCTGACCCGATGAGGGAGATAGGTCCGTGTTGAGTGCCACACAAACCACACACTTCCCAGAGATTACAGTCCAGTGTCTCACTCCCAAGATTGGCTGTACATTTAACACCCCATGAAACTACATGATTAAACAGATGAATGTGTAACACGGTCGAGCGGGTTGGCAGAAGAAGGACTCTGATGGTCATTTAGTGATCCGCTTCATCATGGTAAATATTTAAGGCCATTTAAGTACAGAACACTTACTGCGTTATATTCACATTACACACCCATAGACCCTAAGAGAGTTCTTAAACCGTTGTGTTATGGGCCTGATTTGCAGCCCCCATGTGACAGAAAACACGGGACACTATAGTTGAAATGAGTTGATATGAATTAAAAATGTGTTACTTCCTGCCTGCAGGGGTCACTCTGGAGCCCACGGATAAAAGCATTATAATCAGGGCCAGCTCGCCTACCTTCCGTGTTGTACTTCAGCCTCATGTGGTTGAAGTAGTCAAAGGCGTTTTTCAGGACCCAGATTCGGACCACGTTGTCCTGACCCGCCGTGGCCAGAACCCTCCCGCAGTGAGAGAACTTCATGGTCCAGACCGCACCCTGGAGATACCGGGATACAGTCATGTTCTGACAGGCCTCCACTATTTGGGGAGGTAGCGTGTCTGTGCTCGTGGGGAGGGGGGGGGTCAAGGCCATACCATGTGCTCCCCGCTTAGGTCTTGCACCACCTTGATCTGATCGAAGTCAAACGGGCCCTTGAATCCGTGGGCGGCCTTGAACTTGACAGGTCGGGTGTAGGGCATGCCTTCATCGTCGCTGGACGATGGTTCGTCTGGGTCCATGTGGAACACTGGATCAGAACAGGACAGCCTCCATCAGTGCTGAGCATCAGGTATGCTTGCTCGGTTCCAGTTAAGGTTCAAGCCCATCAGGTTTCCGTTCCAGTTCTAGTCAGCCCAGTTCTGGTTCCAGTTACAGGTCACTCAGTTCCAGTTGCAGTTTTGATAGGGCTGGGTGCCGAACTTCAATACTTTTTGACACTAACCGAATTTCTTAGATACTATTGAATATAAAAAATGACTTTTGATTTCATACCAAATTTCAATACTGAAGGAGTAAATGTAATCGCCGTGTACCGCCGAGAATACACTATAACGCTATTAAACGTGCCTTTTGCCCACAAATCTTCCGTCAAATTTGCTCAGTATAATTTGTGTTTTCTCACGAACGGCAGATATGCTTTAGTGATATTACTAACTGAATCACTTTGCAAACCGTGATTAACTTGTAGCCTAATGCATGTGAATTTCAATAACTTGTAAACATTTTGTAGGTTGTTTATGACCAGTTAACCCTTAATGGGCTCATAGGCTACTCAGCCTTTCAGGTGAAACCAAACCACAGTCTGGACTGTATGTAGTAGTTCTGCTTTTTAAAGGAACAGTATCTGAATAAGATGAACCTTATTACTTTTCAAATAATCCATCAAGTTTAACCTAGATTATATTCGCCTACACTTCAATAAAGTTTAATAATCAGTGTGTTTTTGCAAACCTACATGCAAACAAAGATCTTTGTTTTTAACGTATATACATTTTAACCATATTTATCCTACTGCTTTGCCATGATTTATGTAGTATTGTGCTTAACCCACTCTTTGCATTTGTGACTCTGCCTTGGGAGGGTGAAGGACTTGCAATTCATAACAATATTAATACATTAATACGTTGGGGAATTGATTTTCTGCTCAACTCCTCCGTGTGCAGTTTCTTTATGCTACAATTCTTTTTTACCTGCTGGGCACCATCACTATCCCACGGTCATATGCATTCACATTTTGTACAGCCATGAACTTAAGTTAAATATATTTTATGTTTTGAGACTACTCAGAGTGTATAAAAATGCTAAGGAGCTGAACACTAAAACTAATCATTTGCACTATAATGTGTTATGAATTTTAAGAAATCGGTATCGAAAAAAGTATCATTCAGGAACCGGTATCACAGTCAAGGTATCTGTATTGGTATCGGGACTTTTTGAGCGATACCCAGCGCTAGGTTCCAGCCCGTACCTTCGTCCCGAACACTCTTCACTTTGTTCACAGCCTTCTCCCCGTACTCCTCTGCCAGGTGTTTGGCCCTCTTCACAGATTTGCCCAAAAACTTCTTGAATTTTGTGCTGAGGGGACAAACGAGGGCAATAGAAGAAACGTGTCCATGCTGTTCCACCACATGGTGCCCCACCCCCCCGTCC
>JAODJW010000063.1:3571451-3581887 GCA_026777045.1 Hyperopisus bebe
TTGTTGTCATCGGGATGGATCCACCCTCAGTTACTGTAGGAGCAAAGCTTGGAGCAAAACTTGGTTGGATTGGGCTTAGCTCACTCTTATGTAATACATGGGGGCAGAGTTGTCCAAAGCAGGGTGTTCATTTATGCTTAAGCCGTAGTCTCTGGTTCCTCTGTACAGTTCAGAGCACTTCATGGTCCTACGGCAGGCTTCGTTCCTCTTATCAGTAGTGCTGTTCCCTACATTCAGACGGTCACGTCCCCCCCCATCCCCCTCTCCACAGGAGTGCTCTCCCCTGGGCTGCCGTTCCCTCCACAAGCACCTCAGGGTCTCATTGGCTTTGGTCAGCCACGCCCCCCCGTCCTGGGATACGGAGGTGAGGCTGTTTTATCTGCGTTTTTATTGTCTCCATCTTTCATGCTGCTGCATTCTGATATTTTATTATCCTCCCCCCCTCCCCCACAAACTTTACCAGGTGGCCCTCCTTACCCACCCAACCAGTATGGAGGGGGCCGGGGTAACTATGACAACTTCCGCGGGCAGGGAGGCTACCCTGGGAAGCCTCGTAACCGGTAAACTGTTAAACTCCGTGCTTCAGCCCCCTCTAGTGGGCTATCTGAGGAAAATGTGCAGACTGTCTGCTTGTGGTTCCTTTGAGGGAATTATCTCCCATTCTCACTATCGTCCCCTATCTTCCAGAATGATCCGAGGAGATCCGCGCAACATCATTGAATACCGCGACCTGGATGCTCCTGAGGACGTCGACTTCTTTTAGAAACCACCGTTTTATTGTTTATTTTAATATATTTTCTATTTCTTTCTGCACGTGGCAGTGACCGTCTTGATAAAAGAATGTTAGAGACGTTAATTCAGCGTTGTGTGTCAGTGACCTTGACAGAATGCACATTGTATTGGAGATCGGGCTTGTGTTGTATGTTCCCCCCTCCCATTTACTACCGCAATAAAATATCGTCCCTCACAATGTATGTCTGAGTCCCTTAATCATAGGCTGTGATTTCGTTTAAACATCCAGTGCCACATTGCAGGTCCACGGGGAGTTTAAAGAACGTTTTCAGTGGCCGGGAAGCTGATTACTGTATCGGACTATTATTAAAAGTTGCTCTGGTAGAAAAACTTAAAGATGAAAGTTTTCATTAATCAGCAGCCTTACGTTATAATATTTACCGCATGAATGTGTCCGTACAGCGTATGCTCGCGTGCCTTTATATTACATTGACGTGGCTCGAATATCCGCCCCCTCGGTATTTTAGTTTTTATTATTTTTAGATATTTTGCTGCCGGATAACAGCATTAGTCCAGACTACAAGCCGTCGGCGTACTCTTCCTGAAACGTGGCAATAAAGACCCGACTCTCCCCTTCAAAACGTGCCGAACCCGGTCCGAGATCGGAAGCGCCAGCGGAACCGGTCCGGTCCTTTATATTCGGCTTTATATGCGGTGTTCTTCCTCATTTTTGGGGGAGGGACTCGGTTCCCCCCCTCGTTGGCTTTAAGGGAGATTAAAGATTTGTCTTGGGGCGCTGATCGGGACTGAAAGCGCAGTTTCTCCTCATTTACAACGGGATGGCGACGCGACGGGACGGGGACAGCGGGATTCCGGGCCACGGGGCGGTGGCGCTGCTCCTGCTCGTTATTTGCGCCGTTTCCCGCTGCACAGATGCCCAGGAGCAGAGGGCCCCCGTGCCAGGTGCGCGTCCCCGCGTCTCAGCCTTTCCGCGTCCCTTCCCAGAACGTACATGATTAACACGCATGTGAACGTTTACAGCGTTTGGTATAATACATGACGTTAGTCACTTTTACGGCTAGTATTAGGCTACTTGTCGCTAAGTGTTGTACAGTATATAGGCTATAGATTTACAGGCCTTAAACCCGCGCTGAAATTAATCAACACAATCCTTGTAAATGCATTAAATATGGATGTTTTTGGTCTCTTTCCCCCAGTCGTTAATCGCAGGAGGATTTTTCAGTTTTCTTTCTTAAAAATAGACTACATTTTTAAAGGTGGTTAAGTTTCGTTTTTCACGGCTTGTTATTTAACCCTATGATGACCCCGCGCTACGTGATGTTTTGCACCTCGGTTCTGTATCTCTATGTTAATATCAAAAGGTCCACCTGTGCGTTACTTGAACATTAGTGATGGCGTATCTCCGCTGAGGTTCTTCAGTTGGCTCCTTCCCAATTCCCAGGAAAGCTTCTTGTCGTCACGGTGGCTACGGAGGAGACGGATGGCTTCAAGAGGTTCTTGCGGACCGCCAGGGAATTCAACTACACCGTCAAGGTATTTTACATCCAGGAAAATGCCGTGCGTTATTTGCGGTGATGTAACCTATGTGCTCAAAACGAAAATGGTGGAGATTTCATATAATTTTCAACGTGGAAACATTGTGTGTTTTGTGTATAGTACAGTACTGTGCTTGTGTGCATGTATAGGTGCTCGGTTATGGGGAGGACTGGAAGGGAAAGCCAGGAGGGGGCCACAGGGTCCGCTGGCTGAAGAAGGAGCTGCAGAAGTATAAGGACCATCCGGAACTGGTCATCCTTTTCGTGGACAGGTCGGTCTTCCCCCATGCTGCGGCGCAAAAATCCCGTTAAAGGCGCTCACGTGCCGCCGTATTTTTTACGGTGCATAAAATTGCGTTAAACTGTGACCCGCTATGGTTACGGTAAATTTATATTTCACAAACAACAGTAACTGTAAATAGCTGCAATAGATGAATCAGATACATCATTTTGTTAAAACAAATTAGGCGTATATTATTGTGTACAAGCGCACAATCCAAGCCTAAATGCACACTCAAGTGGTCGTAAGGCTCGCAACATGAAACTTAATACTGCGTCTCAAACATGCAAAATTTAACACGAGAAGCCTGCAGCTTTGCATTCTTCTTGCACTGTTATTTTAGGTTTAATTTTACGTTTCTCTAAATGTTGTTTTCACAACAAACGCTTACTTCACCCACAAAGCGAAGCCTACAATTATGGTCCATGTGGTACTACTGCCACCTTTCACAGTTTCACAGTTTAGTGAAAAGGGACAAAGAGGTGAACTGTAGTTTCATGCAAGCATTCGAGGTTTTAAAGGAATTGTGGTGAGATTGGAAAATTATTGCCAGCTGAGTGAAAAATCCATGATTCTATGCAACCAAAAAGGCATAAATGCCATCAGCATTTGCCCTCTTGGCTCTGTGCCACCACGCAGTACCACATTTACCTCTGTCCCCTTCAGCTATGATGTCATCTTCGCCAGTGGCCCCCGCGAGCTTCTCTGGAGGTTCTCCAGAATGGGCCACCGCGTGGTCTTCTCGGCTGATACTTTCTGCTGGCCTGACCGAAAGCTGGCAACCCAGTACCCGCCTGTCAAGACGGGCCTGCGCTTCCTCAACTCTGGGGGTGGGTGCACAGTGCCCACTGGGGGTGGAGCAGCCGGAGAGTGCTAACATGCTAACATGACATCAGTCTTACTGAAGCTATGTTACTGATTTTATGCTATAGGGACCAAATATCTTAACATGGAAGAAATGATGATGTTATTGATTCCCCTGGGGACACTGGGTAGTTTTTACCAAACAGTGTCCGTCTCGCTCTCAGAACATAGGGTGAGCCGGTGTCCAGTGATCTAGGAGCAGTTGGGTTTAAGTCCCTAGCTCATGGGCCCAGTGATACAATTACTCTACTTGCCATGGGATCTAAAACCAGAACCTTCCAGCCACACCCACAGATCCCTAACTCCAGTTGTCCAACACCTGGTGATCAGTGTCTGGGGGTGGGGCTTTCCTGTGGGCGGGGCTTCCCTGTGGGTCTCCCCCTTGCAGGATTCATAGGCCACGCCCAGGAGCTCATCGCCATTGTCCAGCAGTGGAAGAGAAAGGACAATGAAGATGACCAGCTGTTCTACAGTAAGATCTACTTGGATGAGGTGCAGAGGGTAGGTGTTCTGAGTGGGGGTGTGTGATCCACAGTTGGGGGGGGGGGCTTAACATCTGACCCAACATCCCAGATCAGTGCAGGTGGAATAGAATAATAATAATAGTAATAATGATGATGATGAATGAAAATCAGGTGGCAGTCGAAGGCAGGGGCCTCAGCGGACTCATCATTAGCTACCAAAACTGGCTTTAGGTACCTGGAATGTAACCTCTCTACTGGGAAAAAAGCCAGAGCTGGTGCGGGAGGTAGAGAGATACCAAGTAGATATAGTTGGGCTCACCTTGACGCATGACTCAGACTCTGGAACCAAACTCCTGGAGAGGTTTTGGACTCTATTCCACTCTGGAGTTGCCCATGGTGAGAGGCACCAGGCAGGGGTGTGGCTGTTTATACCCCCCTGTTCGGTGCCAGTGTGTTGGAATTTACCCCAGTAGATGAGACGGTTGCCTGGGGACTGTGACAGTTTGTGCATACGTGCCGAACACCAGCTCAGAGTATCCAGCCTACTTGGGGGGCTTGGAGGGGGGGCTGGAAGGTGCCTTGTTCTGGGATTCCACTGCTCGGACTGGAAAAGGGTGGATTGCCCTCTTCTGGTGGGGGATGGACTGCTGCCTCAAGCAGAGGAATTTAAGTATCTCAGGGGTCTTGTTCACGAGTGAGGGAAAAAGGGAGCGGGAGATAGACAGACGGATAGGTGCAGTGTCGGTAGTAATGTGGATGCTGTATTGTTCTGTTTTGGTGAAGACGGTAGCTGAGCCAGAAGACAAAGCTCACAATTCACCAGTCGATCTACGTTTCGACCCTCACCTATGTTCATGAGCGAAAGAATGAGATCGTGGATACAAGCGGCCAAAATGAGTTTTCTCCACAGGGTGGCTGGGCTCAGCCTTAGAGATGGGGTGAGGAGCTCAGACATTCAGGAGGGGCTCAAAGTAGAGCCGCTGCTCCTCCTGCATCGAAAGGAGCCAGTTGAGGTGGTTTGGGCATCTATCTACGATGCCTTCTGGGCGCCTCCCTGGGGAGGTGTTTCAGGAATGTCCAACCGGGAGGAGGCCCCAGGGCAGACCCCAGACACACTGAAGAGTTTATATCTCTCAGCTAGAGGAGGTGGCTGGTGAGAGGGAGGTCTGGGCATCTCTGCTTAGACTGCTGCCCCGCAACCCGATCCTGGATAAACGGCAGCAGATGATGGATGGATGGATGGATGGATGGATGGATGGATGGATGGAAAATCGAGGGTATCTAGGTGGCAAATCCTGGGCGATTCGAGTCCCAGACCATGGATATATCTATGACTTTACACTAAAATCTTCAGCTTCAAGGACACTGCTGTTTTGACCTGGCAACCCCGTAGGTTTAGCCCAAATCCTTCCTGCTCCCAATTACTGTTCCCTAAAGGATTAGAGATAAGCTGTAGTTAAAGTGAATCGCAAGTTTATTTTACACTTTCGGATTAAAAATACATGTTATACAGTCCTATGCACAATGGGCACCTTACTGCCACCTACAGGGTAAATCAAGCCGTTAAATGGCATGTTGTGACTGCGACTGTCTGTCTTCCACAGAAAAGCCTAAACATCACTCTGGACTATGGCTCCTACATCTTTCAGAACCTCAACGGCGTCCTCGGTGAGACTCAACCCAAGAGACTGACACTACAGATACTATAGAAATGGCGGAAACCGAACCTACTGTGCAACTCCCCCGTCCCCCCCCTGCCACTGTCTTCCTATCTGCAGAGGAAGTGGTGATGAAGTTTGAAAAGGGGCGGGTCCGCATCAGGAATGTGGCCTATGACACACTTCCTGTCATCATCCATGGCAACGGCCCCACCAAGGTGGGTGACAGCACAAGTCTGAGTTCATTGAGCTAATCCTGGGCTGGGAGTGAACTTAACCTGAACAGGAGGCCCTCACTATATTCTGAACTGCAGTTTTCCCTATAAATGACAGCACTGACTCCACCCTCTACTGATGTCTTTGTATATGCATGTGCGGTCACACAGCTACAGCTTAATTACCTGGGCAATTACATACCGACAGCCTGGACCCACGAGCACGGCTGCGGAATCTGCGACGACGACCTTCTATACCTTGGCGACGTGCCGGTGAGCATCCGATGGCACGTTCGCCCGTCTTTGCATTCACGTGTGCGTCTGCCAGTAACCGTGCATTTGACGTCTGACGTGATAGGACGAGGAGCTGCCCATCGTGCAGGTGGGTGTGTTCATCGGGCAGCCCACCCCTTTTCTGGATGAATTCCTGGATAGGCTGGCCACCCAGAGCTACCCTGCCCACCGGCTCCGGCTCTTCATCCACAACAATGTCAGTAGCCCCGCCCACAAAAACCCACACATAGATAAGAGGCAGGCCAGAGGTTTAATCTCTGCTGTGTCCAATCAGAGGCACCGTAGGCTGGTCCTCTGTGAGTTCTGCCCAATCAGAGGCATCATGGGCGGATCCCCAGTGAGTTGTGCTGATGTCACTGATCCTCCCTCAGCATCTTTCTGCATCTTTTCCATCCCAATGTCCCCTTCCTACCCTCCGCCATGTGTCAGTGCGGTACCACTCTCCACTCATGCAGTGAGGCTGCCCGTGGTCTGTGCTGATCTGATCTTCTTTAAATGTTCTGTGGACATCAGTCATCCAGCTTAATCCATGTTCTCCCTCCATGTTGTTTAGTAATAAGACAACCAAAGTAAAATATCTCTACCAAAGTTTAAAATTTCTGTCCCTCCCCCCTCTCTCCTCCTATCCTGGCACCCGCCTGGTTCCTCCGCCTCCCCTGCCCATTCCACCACCTCAGGTGGTCCATCACGAGCCTCACATGCAGCGATTCTGGCAGCAGCACCGGCGCCTGTTCCCCGAGGCCCGGATCGTGGGGCCCGAGGAAAATCTACAGCCTGGCCAGGCCAGAACCATGGCCATGTGAGTGTCTGCGTGACCCAGCAAACATGCAGCCAATCACAGTCCAGCATTGGTGAAACTGATCATGTGATCCTGCATACAGCTAACGATTGGTTAAAGCCCCACCGTCATATGTAAGTGTTACACTATTGCAAAGGTGACTCACTGCTCTTCACTGTACACTCTGCCCCTGTCGTCGTTTTCGCCGTGTCCCTCAGGGACTTGTGCCGCCAGGATCCCACTTGCGCCTATTACTTCAGCATTGACGCCGACGTGGCGCTGGTGAACCCGGATGCCCTGCGGATCCTTATCGAAGAGAATAAGTGAGTTGCCGCGTGGATGGGTGGTTAGCGGCTGGCGGGTCCAGGCTACAGGGCCTTTAACGTGGCGGGGGGGGCTCTCCTCCCCAGACCGATCATTGCCCCCATGCTGTCCCGGCATGGGAAGCTGTGGTCCAACTTCTGGGGAGCCCTGAGCAGGGAGGGCTACTACTCGCGCTCGGAGGACTACATCGACATCGTCCAGGGCAAGCGCCTGTGAGTCCCGCCCCCCCCCCTCCCCCCCCACCGGACCGCAGCCAGTGGGTACATTCACACAGTGAGTAAGACGCACAGCCGCGTGACAGTGTGAGTCCGGCGGCTTCGGCGGATCGGTGAAGACCCTCTCGCCCTCCCCCCTCAGCGGCGTGTGGAACGTCCCCTACATCAGTCAGGTGTACCTGATCCGAGGAAACACCCTGAGAACCCGACTGAAGCAGATCAGCCTGCAGTCACAGAAGGATCAGGACACTGACATGGCCTTCTGCAGGGCGGTGAGGGAGCAGGTCAGTCTCTCTCTCTGCATGCGTCTGTCTGTGTCTGCGAGATATTTAGAGTATCACTGAAAGTAACTCTCTGCCCTTTTCCCTCTGTTTGTCTATCTCTGTTTATCTCTCTGTCTGCCTCTGTCTCTCTTTGCGTTTTTTGCCTCTCTGTCTCGGCCTGTCTGTTTCTGTTTGCCCATCTGTTTGCCTCTCTCCCTCTGCCTGCCTGTCTCTCTCTATATCTGCCTGTCTTTTTTTCCTTCACCCTTGTCTCTCAGGGTGTGTTCATGTTTGTTTCAAACCGTGACAGCTTTGGGCGCCTCATCTCCAGTTCCAGCTACAACAGCAGCCTCCTCCACCCTGACATGTGGCAGATGTTCGACAACCCCATGGTAAAGCGACGTAGGCTCACTACCAAAGAGACCACCCTCACTCCTGTTACAATGATAGACCACCCTCATCCCTGTCACGGTAAAATAGACCACGCTCACTCCTGTTGCTGAAATAGACTGCCCTCACGCCTGTTTTTGTAATACACCCCTATCCCTGTTATAAAAGTAGATTGCCCTCGCTCCCTTTACAATAATAAACTCTGTGTCATAGTAATAGAGACCACCCTCACTCCTGTTACAGTAATAGAAACCATCCTTGCTTCTCTTCTACCAGATAATATCTTGTGGGTTGTATTTTCTCTCATTTATAGGACTGGGAGGAAAAATATATACATGAAAACTACTCTAAAATCTTAGAGGATGGAAGCAATATTGTGGATGAGGTATGAAAAATTTAGTAATCCCAAAAGTGTGGGAAGAAAGGGAGGAGTTTCACCTTGTTGTGCATCTCACCCTTTCCTTGCTACTCACATAACTACCTTCCTTCCTGTGTGTGTATCTGTATATATATATTAGTCCCAGCCATGCCCAGATGTGTACTGGTTTCCAGTCTTCTCTGACAAGATGTGCGACCAGCTGGTGGAGACCATGGAGAGCTTCAGCCAGTGGTCGCGAGAAGGCCACAAGGTAACGAGCACACTCAGTCTGGTCCGGGGGGTGGATCATTCTTCCTTGGGGGGGGGGTATCGACAGGGGCGGGACTCTGAACGTGGGAATGAGTGAACAGCTCACACGTTCCTCACCCTCGTTTGTGAGGCAGGGTGAGAGGCTGGCGGGGGGGTATGAGAACGTGCCCACGGTGAGCATCCACATGAACCAGATCGGCTTCGAGAAGCAGTGGCTCCACTTCCTTCAGAAGTACATCGCCCCGGTTGTGGAGAAGATCTACCCTGGCTACTACACCAGGGTGAGACATTACTCAGACGTTACTCAGATGTTGTTTCGTTTTATCCAATGTAACACATTAATTGTCACACTCACTTCCAGTTTGGTATTTCTAACAGTTTCAGCCAAATTAACTCACAGTATTTACACACAACTGTTCTGGTGGACTGATAAGCAGTTTGAGCCATAGCTGTTGTCTTCCGTGATTTGACCCAGCAAGCTTTGCATGACACAAGTCCTTAAGTTGTGTGTGTAGGAAGTACAGGCCTCTTATTACACAGATCGTGGTTCTGTGTCGGTGTGAGTCTGTGGGTTCTGGGAGCTCCACTGGAGTGGGTTGATGACCACCCCCTCCCCGCACCCGCACCCCAGGCACGGGCCGTGATGAACTTTGTGGTGCGGTACCGGCCAGATGTGCAGCCGTCCCTGCAGCCCCCCCAAGACTCCTCCACATTCATCATCAACATCGCACTCAACAGCAAGGGGGTGGACTACCAGGTACAGCCGGGGGGGTAGGGGGCCTAAATTAGCCCTAGCCGGAGGACACAACTTTACTGTACTTTCCAACCGACTTTTCAGAGACTAATCAGCTAGTTTACTCACAAAGAATATCAACAGAAATGCCCCACTAGTTACCATCAAGTCACAAACACATTTAACAGTAATAATAATAATTGATACTTCATTGATCTCTGTGGGAAAATTCTGTTTACGCCTCCCCCAACTTACTCTCTGTAGGTGAGACCACACAGGTTGTGAAAGGCAGCCGCCCATAGAAGCGACCAGAGAGTTTGGGGTTAAAGGCCTTGCTGAAGCACCCACAGACATAGCGAGGCTGGGTTCGAACCAGCAACTTTCTGATCACAGGCACAGAAGCTTAGTCCTCTGAGCCACATACTGCCCCAAAAGTCAATTTCTTTAACCACTACGCCACCTGCTGTTCTGTTTGTTATAGACCCTACATGTTTTGTAGATTACCTGCAAATTACCTGGTTGTTAAAATAAGCCAGATATCAGCTTTATTAAATGTTAATGTTTCTTAATGAATTCCTGGAAGATGGCAAAATAAAACTGGCCGGTAGGGGGCAGAGTTGAGTAAGCGGTCACATGAGCTGGTTGGGTATTCACCATTGGTGTGTTTCTCCCAGGGGGGCGGCTGCCGCTTCCAGCGGTATGACTGCAGGGTGGAGGCCCCCAGGAAGGGCTGGTCCTTGATACATCCAGGCCGCCTGACGCACTACCCTGAAGGGCTGCCCACCACCCAGGGCACGCGGTACATCATGATGTCATTCATCGACCCCTAGGCACTGAGTCTTGGGGGATTGTGTGTGTGTGTTGGGGGGGGGGGAGAGTCTGGAGCAGGTTCCAGTCTCAGGTGAGGAGTTTGAGGGTCCGGCCTTCTGGATAAAGACTCTATGGCAGGGATGGCCAATCTTATCCGCAAAGGGCCGCTGTGTATGCAGGTTTTTGGGATAACCTGTAGGTCAGCTGTTCAAACCCAGGTGTGAGGACTCTT
>JAODJW010000063.1:3581987-3593999 GCA_026777045.1 Hyperopisus bebe
AGTAATCTAATTAGGGAGTTGCAGCGAAAACCCGCATACACACCGGCCCTTTGCGGATAAGATTGGGCACCCCTGCTCTATGGTAATGTTTTCACTGTGGGTTTTAACGGTATGCAAACTCAAGGGTTAAAGTGGATGCGCGAATGGAAAATAGCACCAGGTTTCATGGCTGTGAATAATTTACAGACCAGATCCCTGTCTTACCAGTAAAAGCCAGATGATGTTTTCTGTCCAAACTGTGATTTTAAATGAAGCGGCACAGCTGTAATCAGCAGCCTGCACTTCCTGAAGATGACCATTGTGCTGTGTGTTGCCTCAGGGAGAGTGTGGAGAGCATGTTAACTGAAGGGTACTGTGCAATACGCATAGAGGTGTGTAGAAAAACAGTAAAATCAGCAGCCAACCCCATTTTCATGTTTAAAATACCTGTACCTAATAAGGTAGTTTTTAATCTCCCAACACGTAATCAAAACCATTGCAACTGCTTTGGAATTGTCTACACGTTTCATTTCTTTGTATTTTTGAAATTCTCCACCAGCTTGTCCTGCTGTGCCCCATATGCTGTACTGTACAGCAGGTATTCGATTTGTTTTTAACACTTGGGTGGGTTAAATAAAAGCTTCTTTAAACTGTGTTGTGTGGTGATGGCTTCCTCTGCAGAGAGAAGCAGGGCTTCGCTCAGTTTGTGATGCCCTGTGTGAGCTGCACGTCTGTGATTTTAACACCAGGGGGCAGAGTGCAGTCAGCAGGTACTTCATTGTAACTGAGTTCCAGGATAGAACGATTACCTTCCGAATTCCCCTGTGTGTCAGAATCTGAACTACAAATGACCTCCACAAATCTTCAGAATTAAGATAGTTGATTGACATAATAAAAGGATTTTTATTATGTACATATGTGATTTTTTGTTCCCTGATGCAATATCACGCCTCCCCTTGGGACTTAAACTTGCAACTCATTGATTAAAAAGCCGGACCCTTAGCTGCATCGCCACCTTCTGTGCCGACTTGGAAATTATTTTTTTCCATAATTTTTACATAATTTATTTTATGTACGTGCTTGTTTTCAATCTTCCCTCACGGGTGCATTTACTGAGCGTTTAATAAGCTGGTCAGTAGGAGCGCCACCTGCTGTGAGGGAGCGCAAAGTGCACTGGCTGTTCTGTTTGCACTTCATTGAGACCAGCGTCACGTATTCACTCGAAAAACGTTCCAAAATATCTGGGTCTCACGCAGTTGATAAGAACGTCATCCACAAAAATAACGGCATTTCCTCTTATTTTCAGTACTACTTAGTTAATACACAGTGTTTCAGCAAATGATGTTGCGGAAACCGCCCTGCTAAGGGCTAGGTTAAACGGAAACGCGCTTTTTAATTTGTTCTGAATGCCCGCCTGCGGCCGCCGTAGAAACCGTCCCCGAAAATGGTGGAGAAGAAGACGTCAGGTATGGCGTTCTAAATCTTTCAAACAAATGCGACGTTTGTGTGGCTTGTTCGTGGTCGAAATATTGCAAGAATATGTTTTAGAACGTTAAATACATCAAAAGTCTTTTTTGTTCTTCCAACTTAATTCGATAGGGTATAGAAATGTATTTAGCCGCTGCTTTGATTGTGTTACGTGTTTGTACTATGTCTAAATCACAAAATAATGCCAGAATTAGCATGGCATTGGACAGTCATCGCAGATTAACCGGTACTGTATTACAGTAACTGTAGTACTTGCAGTCGGTGTGGTTAAGCTGGAGGTGCGGATTGTACTGGGAATAGAGATGATTTTGCTCACGGATCACTGAGCACTACGCCGCTTTGGCATCAGGATGCGGTCAGCCTGGGCTGTGACCCTGTCTGAATGTGTCATTCCCCTGCGGCCGGTCGGTTTACTGTGTCACTTCGGGTTCATTTTCATTTGTACCCTCCCCCAACAGTCCGCTCGCAGGACCCTGGCCAGCGACGCGTGCTGGACCGCGCCACGCGCCAGCGCCGCCTCAGCCGGCAGCTGGAAGCCCTTGAGAAGGACAACTTTCAGGACGACCCGCATGCCAGCCTGCCGCAGCTGGCCAAGCGGCTACCGCAGTTTGACGACAACAACGAGTCAGGTGCGTCCGGTCTTACAGACAGAGGCCAGGGGCACGCTCTGATTACTACCCCCCAGCCATCTGACACACCTCCTACATCCCCACCCTCTTTTTCCTTAGGTAAAAAAAGAAAGAAGACTCGTGGAGATCACTTCAAGCTGAGGTTCAGGAAGAACTTCCAAGCCTTGCTGGAGGAGGAGGTGAGAGATGGCGCAACCCTCCTCCTTCCCTGAGTCTCCCTGTCCCCGACCTGCCTCTCACATTCCACTCCCACCCCCCAGAACCTGAGTGTGAGTGAGGGTCCCAACTACCTGACGGCATGTGCGGAGACCTCCAAGCTGCCTCAGCGCCACTTCTGCACTGTGTGTGGCTTCCCGTCATCCTACACCTGCGTATCCTGCGGGGTGCGCTATTGCTGTGTCCGCTGCCTGGGTACACACCAGGAGACCAGGTACTGACCGAGCCCACCTGGTGGACTGAGACATTTAATCTCTCACTCCAGTTACCCCTCGTGAACCGCTGGTGAGATCGGGACAGTCGGAGTATGTGTTACGTTAAGCTGTAATCGGCACTGTTTTGGGCTACTTGTGTTCCTGTAGCTTTTATTGATACCTCCGAGGTTTGTGGGTAATTGAGTCTGGAGGTCACACATGTGAGGTGACACTGCACACTTGCTCTGTTTTCCCAGTAAAACAATGTTCATTTAATCTATAAATCTCCACCTCTGCCTTGGTTCATTTGGCAACCAATTAGAGCAGAGTTATTTAAACTGGGGAACAAGGGAATTGCGGGTGGGGGTGGGGCACTGGAGAGGGAAAAGACAGATGTGGGGGGGTTTGAGCTGGGGGCAGCTCTAATTCAAAATTGCAACCTTCAGAAATATAAAAAATAATGTGAATGCGGTTTTACAGAGTTATATGATGCTGATAAATTAAAATAAAATTTACTGAGCAGTTACTGAATATGACACCATTTCTAAGAAAGTTAGGATGCTGTGTAAAATGTAAATAAAAACAATGCAATGATTTACAAATCATATATACCCACATTTAATTGAAAATAGGATTAAGACAACATATCAAAAACAATGGTACCTCAGTTCTCAAACTCATTAGAACTCGAATTTCTTGAAAGTCGAACCAACCAGTTTGAAAAAAGTTACCTAGAACTCAATCTGAATCTCAGAAGTCAAACCGTGAACACCGACCTAGGATAACTTGTACAGCAGGGAAATGAGTCACGCGGCATGTCTCTCAGCAGAAACAAAGGGTAACACTTCAGTATCAGCCTTGCATTCGCTGTGATAGCATTGTGCATGTTTACACTAGCTGAATATATTTAGACAGTAAAAATACATTTAGACAATGATAGACAGTAACAGTAATTATATAATAAAATGCATTTAAAAATAAAGATTTCTTATTAATTATTTTAATATAAATAATAAACCATTAATACATTTAATTATAATAATACTGTCCTGCCCAGGGGACGGAATGGAGACAAAGGCGCAGACTTCAGGGTATTGGGGAATACGGGGTTTAATTACAGGTAAAGCAGGCAAAACGCAGACGGACAATAGAATCACCGGACTGGGGAAATAAACTGAAATGCGGACTAAATACAGAGGGTCACACAGGGATTCCACACGGGGTTAACAAGGGGGTGTGGCACACGGAAGGAGCAGACAATCGGGGCAGGACACATTGTTTGGATACATTTATTTTCTTACTTTAAAAATTACTGTTTTGATAAATGTGCTTAGATGTCTTTAGTACAGTATATGCTTTTCTTGTTTTGTCTGGTTCATCTTGTGTTTACACGCTAAAAAAAAACAAACAAAAAACACACATTTCAGTGTAATTTTTTGAGGCCAGGAACCAATTAATTGGTTTTCCATTATTTCTTATGGGTAAAATTCTATCAGAACCCGAACTTTTTAGGATTCGGTCCGGAGTTCTGAACGGATTAATTTCGAGTTCTGAGGTACCACTGTATATGCATTGAGGAACATTTTTCTTAAATTGTTGCATTATTTCCTCGTGCAAATAGAAACTCTGTGTCTCTGGGAGGCCCATTTCAAACCCAGTCACCTTACTGACCAGCTGCCAATTAACCTGATTAGCTGTGAGATATTCAACCAGGTGTTTTGTTTTAGCATTACATAAGTTTTTCAGGCTTTTGTTGCCCCGTCCCAACTTTTTTGAAACGTGCTCCTGCCATCAAATGCAAATTGAGCATATATTTGCATAAAACAATTTTTTAAAAACATTTGATGCCTTATCTTTGTTCTATTTTTAATTAAATATGAGTTTATATGATTGCCAAATCATTGCATTCTGTTTTTATTTGCTTTTTCCTTGGCGTCCCGACTTCTGGAAACGAGGTTGTGTTCCCACTTGCTTTTTGAAAATGGGATTTGTAGCTACTAGAGAAACGCGATGGCAAAGCGGCACCTAAAATGAGGAGCAGAAAACGCCGCATTTCTGGAACACGGTTTTGTGTGTCTGTGTTTTTTTTTGGGGGGGGGGGGGCTCCAGTAGTGTAGGAACACCGCCCTGTTTTATGAGCGTGGTGGTAAGAAGAGTTGATCAGTTCAGATTCCACTACTGTCCCTCTTTAGCTGGCATGTAGCTCTGTCCATGTGGTTCACTCATGGTACCTGTGTCCATAACAGGTGTCTCAAATGGACGCTATGAAGACGCCTGGTGGGCTGAGGCAGTGAGGTGTGGGATAGCTAAACCCCCCCCCCACCACCACCCACAACCACCACCAGGGGCCCTAACCACTGCAGCACAAGAAAGTTCCGGGAACTAACAGAAGGGCCAGCTCCTGAACGCACCTGCTGCTGGATGAAGCCCAGAGGGGGTCAGCCAAAGGAGATGAATGTGTTTGGCCACCAGAGGGAGCCACTGACGAAATCCCTGGAGAGACTTTATTTTACCCATGATGAGCTTATTTAACTGCCACCTTTTAACTGATGTCAGTTGTTAGCAATTTTAACACCCTTTGCCCGTGTTTGTAGGGCTTTTTAAATATTAATTGGTTAAGTCCTGTACCTCATGGGTGATCTGATAATGCCTCGGCCCATGGTAAACTCGCTAGTCTGTTGGAGTTGTGTTTCTGATCCATTCACAATGTCACGTTTAACACCTTGGAAATCCTGGTGTGAAACCGGACCCTGTTTTAACATTGAAGTCGGAGGATATATGAGTTGAATTCTTAGTCATTTGGTCATCAATCATGATGACATGTTGGCTGTGAGATCAGTTGATCCAAGAGGCCGTGGGCTGCATCAAGCTGTCCAAGTCTGGCCATAATGGTGAGAGATACCTGCAATAATGATGCATCGGGGGGGGGGGGGGGCGTGGCAGAAAGGGAACATGCTGCTATTTTTCTGCCTGAACATGCAAATGGCATTATTTTCTGCTTTATGCTCATTTTAATAATAATGCTGCACTCCGAAACCGCATGTTGACGTAAATGTTAATTTGCTAAATAAAACATTAAAAAATATGATGCAAGTGTGTGACTGCAGCAGACCTTTGAATGTGGTTCTAATGTAGTTTCGCATTATATAATATTTACAGAATATATTTTAGTTTTGATCAGAATGTTGTACTGTGCAGCTCAGAGTGCAAATTGTCTGGTTTTGTTTTTGATCTTGCCTGGTTATTTGTGAATGATTATTTGTACTCATAATAGTCCTGATTGGCCCATTGGCTTTAACCTACCCTTTGTGCCACCATTTTACATTTACGTTTAACATTTAAATAGACATTTTGCCTAAAAATTTTGCAGCATACAACTCACTTGAATTCTTGCCAGACCTAATCGAGCCATTTTTTTTTACCTTTCTTT
The DNA here is from genome assembly GCA_026777045.1 of Hyperopisus bebe. Lineage (NCBI taxonomy): Eukaryota > Metazoa > Chordata > Actinopteri > Osteoglossiformes > Mormyridae > Hyperopisus > Hyperopisus bebe. The sequence continues at coordinate 3,587,924 of JAODJW010000063.1, forward strand.
AATAATTATAAGCTGAATAAATTATTCCCGCGACCCAGTAGGATAAGCGGTTTGGAAAATGGATGGATGAATAAGTTATTATTCTGAATAAAGGGCCCCAGGATGAAGAAATGATAGAAATGAGGGCCCCAGCTGTGCAGTGCTTTATGTAATGCTGATGTAAAGCCCCTCCCTCTTACAGTGTACTAACGATCTATTGGTCAGTCGGAGACTGGGTGGGGCCAGACAGCCCAACTTGTGCTCCACTCCGACATGAACATCCCTCTGTATTCCGTAAACATATGACTCCCGGGGGCTTTAGACTTTCGAACAGCAGCTCTCACACCAAGGACTGGAAGTTAGTTTATCAGAACTTTTGACCTGAACAAAACAGGTGAAACAATGGCACCCAGTGGCAGAATCAGTGAACTGCAATATGTGAGCAATAGGAATATTTATTAGATTTCTAAATAGTCTTTCAGCCATATTGGCTGGTATTTTTTTTATTGCTGGTGCCACCTTCTTTGATAGGTGCCTCCTGGTTGGGTCTTATCTGGCAAGTACCCATCTGCTGTATCAGAGCACCGTTTCCGGTGCAGTTGCTCCCGTGTCCACTGCAGCGATCAGCGAACTGCTAGATGATGCGGAGGTCATGTGACTCTGACAGGCCACAGCTGACCTTATGTTTGTGGAAGAGCTTGGTGAGGGCCTCCATGTAGAGGCTGTGGTAGTAGTCCACCATCTCCTCAGGGGGTGAAGGCCGCCTGGGCACAGAGATTGGGCCCCCCACTGGGGAAGAGCGGCCAGGGTTAGGGAGGGTGAAGAAATAGATGGCAGTGCTGCTCGAGGCCCATGTCGCACCCATGGCAAGCTTCACCAGTAATGCCCCCCCCCCCCAGGGCAAGCGGAAGGATACTGACCCACGGTGGTGACAGGCCTCTTGTAGGGCACCAGGCCCCAGCTCTGGCCCATGAAGAGGCAGGGGGCAAAGCCTATGAGCTTCTTGAATGTTGTCTGCAGGCTGCGGGCCATGCTGCCCTCGGGGAAGACCACCTGCTTGAAGAGCTCAGTCTCTCCAAAGGAGTACACCGGCACCAGGTCAGCTCTGTGGGGGGTGGGGGGTGTTGGGCAGGGAAGGGGAGGAGGCGTTGCAAAATGTAACAACGCTGTAACGTTGTTGGGTTAAGGTTGCTGGTGTAACGTTGGTGTAATGCTGTTGGGTTAACATTATTAGTGTAACATTTGTGTAACATTATTGGGTTAACTTTGTTGGTGTAATATTGTGTAATACTATTGGGTTCACATCATTGATGTAATGTCATTGGTGTAACATTGTTGGCTTAACATCATCCAGGGAATGTCATTGGTGTAACATTGTTGGGTTAACATAATTGATGTAATATCATTGGTTTAACATTGTTGGGTTAACATCATTGATGTAATGTCATTGGTGTAAAATTGTTGGGTTAACATCATTGATGTAATGTCATTGGTGTAACATTGTTGGGGTAACGTCATTAAAGTAATGCTGTGGTGTAACGTCACTGGGTTAACGCCATTAAGCTAACGCAGTCGGGTTAATGTAGCCCTCACCCATATTCCAGGGCCAGCCGGACAAAGCCTTTCCTCTGCTTCATGACCACAACGTTGATACCTGGGGCAGAGTCCAGTGACTCAGCAGCACCCCCTGTCACTATCACCACAGCATTCCCTGTGCCACGCCTGGAGAGGAGGTGCTCTAGGCTGGGCTTACTCACTGGGCACATGCCTGCATAGGGAAGGAGGTAGGGAGAGGTAGGAAGAGAGGAGAGGGCAGAGACAGGGGGAATGAGGGAAGCAGGATGAGCAGGTTGGCATGGAGATCTCACTCATCTGTTTTGTATAGTTTGTCTTTTTTAATTCGGGAGGGAAATTTTGGTCTTTTTTGCACACCCTTCAGACTCGAGATTAACTCAAATTTTTCAGAGCTTCAGCCAACATGCTCAAGATGGCCCCTGACACGCAATCTGCTTCAACCCCTTACAGGCTGTCCCCAATCTCCCCTCCAGCGCCCCCTGCAGATCTGACCCAGAAGCCATCCCTCACCTGCACACATCAGGTAGTCCCGGAAGATCGGCAGGCGGAAGAGCCCAGCCAAGATGGCCAGGTTGGCCCGCAGGCCTGGGAAGGCCTCTGAGAATCCGCCGTATCCAGTGCTGAAGCAGCAGAAGGCCCCCACACACATAATCCCATGGGGGTGAGAGCCCAGGATGTAGTTCTTACTGGGGCTCAGTTCTGTGGTCTTCACCAGCTTGTTTTTTTTGGGGGGGGGGGTGGTTGGTTAGCATGAAGCAGAAATGTATCAGAGAGGTGTGGGAGAGATTAAGGGCATAAGATTAAGAGAAGGAGCAAGACAAACAGAATAGAAAGAATTTAGGGGAATGGTCATGTGATTACCAGTGATCACATGGTGATCAAAAGACACGCCCTTTCTACAAGCCGCCGCCCATCTTGGGTTACCTTCACAGGAAAGTAGTTCTTAAAGTGCCTCCACACTGCCCAGTTTCGCACCCAGTCACTCTGTCTGCTTCCTGGTGGACCCAGAAAGCATAGCACAATGAGCACACTGATTTCTTCATTTTCGATTTTTGTGGTAATTCATTGATCCCCATGGGGATATTGTGTTTTCGCCTATTTAGTCTTGCTCCCCATGAGACATGAGACAGCATGTTCGGAGGGGGTACACAGCACAGGCTGAGCTGCCGTGCATCGTCCTTGGAACACTTAGGGGTTAAGGGCCTTGCTCTAGGGGCCAAGGCCCCAGGCTACTGACCCTGGGATTTACACCAGTGACCATTCAGTCACAGGCATGGAATGCCATCTTACTGAGTGACAGTGCTGTGCTGACTGTACTTAGCAGGGAGATGATGGAGAATAAGGCCCGTATGAAGCTATATGAGCAGAAAGCTTTAGAATGATAAGCTGGAATCTGAAGAGATAACTAATGCTTGAATTGAATCCTAGGGATCAGAGGACTGTATGTGTGTGACAGTCAATGTCTAGGCACAGGAGACAGGGTGAGAGAGAGAGAGAGAGAGAGAGAGAGAGGGTCACCTACCTCTTTCTGGGGTGCTCCAGTCTAGCATCATCCACAGCAGGTAGGCAGTGGGGAGGAGCCACAGCGAGGTAAACAGCAGGTAGATTGTCAGTAGGGTGAAGAACGCACCTGAAGAGGTTATGTTAGTGACCCATGGTGCTTTGGCCAGGCGTTAGTCTTGCTCAGCAAAACCAATTTGCATAAACAAGTTTGTACCACATAACATAAAGTCTATCCAGATACAGTTAATGAACGCTAGTAACGGAAATAGATTTCGCGACTAAGTACACTTGTGTTCAGAGGAGTAGGTGTGACACTCACCCATAAACAAGAAGGTCAGAACCCACTGCAGGACACTGACTTTCTGTATGAAGTCTACCCATCCGTCCATCTCTTCAATCTACGAAAACGGAGAAATTCGCAATAAAAAGTGACATACCAGAGGGTCTACCGGTCTTTACGTTTAACGTTCTAGGGAGAATGATGACGGGGGGTCCTAAGATAGACTGCCCCACATAAAAGCGTAACCGAGAAAGGGAGTCGCACCTCTTCAGACCTGGACGTCCGCAAACGCCTCACAGCTGCCATAGACCTATTTCGGACAACGTGGACGTTGCTTTCCTGCCGACATAAATGACACAGAGACAACCGAGGTGTCATACATGCTGTATATGAAATTGATAAAATATCTTATAGCTATAAGGCGCCGCCACACCCGAATTGATTTGAAGTGAAGTGGGACTAGGAAAGAAAATTAGCAATAAAATTGTGTTTTACGTTTAATCACGTGAAGTTGTGTAGTGTTTATTTAATGCGGGGGGATTGACAGAGAAGTTTTCGAGTTGGGAACTTTAATCTCCGAATAAGTGAAACGAGAGTGAATATTTCTTAAATAAAAGTCCCGTTTATATAGGATTCCTGAATGGAATAAATACTGTAAGATAGAAAAATGATCAATTACATTTTAGAATGATGCGACGTTCTAAACACATCATCTCCGAAAAGCGGCAAATCGGGATCCTCTTAACTAATTCCATATGAATATATTTCAGTAAAAATTTAAAATAGAATTTGCCACTAAGTAACTTTTATGTTAATAAATGTTCTGATCATTGTCCTATTAAAGCAGAGCAGGGCAAAGTGTTCAGACTAGATACAGTTAATCATTAGTGGACATCAGCTCGCACGGTTGAGTAAATTGTTTCCGCTCGGTGAGGAGCTCTTAAATGCGAGTAGTAAGAGTTGTCATTGAGGTCAGTGAGGTTTTTGTCGTTACCTGTCACCTTCCAGTTCTGAATGGTTCCTCCGATCTGGGTGTCCTGTGCCCCTGGACTCGCCAGAGATTTCCCAATTCACTCCCGTTTCGTGTCTTTACCAAGCGCCCTTTGCTCGGACCAGCCGGGCTGCAGATAACGATCGCTTGATATACTGAACACGCGGGATAACCGCAGACGGTCAATGTCAAGAATAACTTTGCAGAGTCGAACATCCTCACCAAACTGAGCATACTCTAGCGAGTTTTTCTTTTCTAACACACGGGGCATTTATTAAACCAGCGTCAGAAATAAAGGCTAATAACGACGGTGACTCGGTGGCATAACTTCGGTAAGATTCGACGTCATTCTTCACCTTGTCAGCTCAGGTTAACCCAATGCGGTTTTAAAAAGGGCAGCCTGTTTATCTCTTGTCATCTGCTCTACATCTGACATAATTATTCACGTGCGTGGGTTTCTGGGTACAGGTCGAGTAAATATTGTTATTCAGTATACCATACGGCTTGCCCAGTTACGGTCGCGGTGACCCATAGCGGCTCATGAGTCATGACCCTGGCAGCCTAAGAAGTGTCGGAACAAAGTTTTCCGTGTCAGCTACACACACTCACCCACCCACACGCACACGTACGCACGCACGCACACACACACACACACACACACACACACACACAGAGGTTTGTAGTTATATCTCTGTGGGGACTCTCCATTCATTTCTATGGGGAAAACTATAATCCCAACATGATAACTTTAACTCCTACCCAGCCTTAATCTTATACATAAGTAACCAAACAAAATACGAGACTTTAGGCATTCTTAGTTTTTTCATTGCATCCATAGATCTTTCTGGGGACCTGAAAATGGTCCCCACAATTAACGGCAAAATAACAGGATTTGATCACATTGTGTTTTTATCACAATGTAATATACACCTAATCCACACACACACACACACACACACACACACACACACACACATACACACAGCCGTCCGTCAACTTTTGCTATGAAAGTGAAGAAAACACCGATAACAGAGTGTCCCTGGGGAAACCCTCGCCGGTCCAGGACTCCCTCAGACCTCCGCATCTGAAATCAGGGGGAGCGTCCAGCATTTTAGACATGGCGTCTTTAACATTGTACATGGCATATACAAAACGACTGGATGTTTTCTCATGACAACTGTTGATTAAATAACCGTGATACTATGGGGTTATCACGCTACAGCGTTGGAGTATTATGTTACTTTATTTGAGACAGTGACACACCGAAGTCAACACACACTAGCCGCAAGTTATTGACCTGCTATTGACCTCACTACCGCTAACTACTGGTATTTCACATGCAGCAATAAAAAATAAAGTGTCTTGTTTCCTCCCAATTTATAAAAGAGCGAAGAAAAACAAAATATCTAATAAACTTTCCATGATTTACGTTTTAAACTGTAGCTTATAATATAAAACACCAAAACTGATACTGAGTGCGTGTCAATTATATGATTACCTAAAATGACCAAAGGCCAGCCTAAATCCAGCGAGCATACAGGGTGTAGGAAAACATAACCCGCAAAATGCCTTCAGGGCCGTAAGTGACGGAGCAGAAGCAGGTAAACCCTGGTCAATTATCACATATCACAGAAAAGACGGCACAGGGAGAATAAAAATGAACCTGTTTTAGAAGGCCGGCTGCTCAGCGCTGCATTGTCCAGATGACACGGGTGAGATCTGGACTCCTTATTCCGGAAAGAGGGAAC
>JAODJW010000063.1:3634968-3651201 GCA_026777045.1 Hyperopisus bebe
GCTGATCACATGGGGATCCCACACGAGGTTAACGAGGGGGCGTGGCACACGGAAGGAGCGGACAATCGGGGCAGGACTGGGGTAATGTTGGGATAAGATCTTTATCGTTTTGGAAGCCATTGGTTTTCCATTATTTCTTATGGGAAAAATTCATGCAGAACTTGAACTTTTTAGGATTCGATCCGGAGTCTGGAACTGATTAAGTTCGAGAACCGAAGTACCACTGTATTTGGTCAGTCAGTGCAGGAGGTTGACAGTGAAATGGGCAGTTATGATGCGATAACTGAAAGTATGAATTGTTACTAAGCGGCATCCCCCCCACCCCCAGGTTATTGGCATGCGGCCAGGGATCCACGGGCAGTCTCCATATGTAACCTGTGCTGCTAAGGTGAGCCCCCCCCACCCTGAATGCCTTTCATCCCTAATAATACGCTTTAGCCAACAATTTTAACCAAAGTCCTTCATGCTAGATATGTTACCATTCAGCCAGAGGCTGCAGATTTCCGCAGGTTCCGGTTGGAATCTTTAACCGTGGCTCCCCCTGCTGTCCTACCCCGGTAGTGGTCTCACCGTGGCTCACTAACCATCCCGAGCACCTGTGTGTACCTCTTTTGTCCGCCTGTTTGTTCAGCTGGAAGCCTTTGTGTGCAGCAACCTGAGCGCAGCTCCCTCCTTAACACCGCTGAAGCACATTAGCGTGTTTATTTCATTTTCACATTTCTGTTCCAAGTGCGGTCATTAGCCCCCCCCTCCTTGCTCACACACACTCAGAAACCTTAATCAGAATCCTGTCAGGCTGCGGCTCCTCTTCGCCACTTTCTCTTTTCGGTACAAAGTCGCCGGGGAGGATGAATTCAGCCAGCCGTAGATGTAGAAATGTCACAGCAGCACGGAACAGCATGTTTGAATCTGAAAGCATATCGGCCTGAATGGAAATCGCGTGCGGAGATCGCGTGCTTCAGGACCTGATCTCAGTCTGTAAGACAAACAGTATAAAGGGTATTCTGCTGATTAACGATTAGCTGAATTACGTAGTAATGTGGGGACTGGTGTTCAGTCCGTTTGCAGAGCTTGGTATTTTAATGAAATTCAGATTACCTGCTCAGTGTAACCTAAAGGGTAATTAATTCCTGCTAGGCCTGGATTCAGCACATTCTAAATTAAAAGGCCGTTTAATCGCCATGCTATCTGAGGTCAGCAGCGTTTCTGTAGTATCGGCTGCATTTTGGTTTTATTTGCATACAGGATGAGGCATCACCTGGTTAAGCACCTTTATCACACGTTCATCACAGACAGAAAGTGGGGATCTGATATGGGGATTTAACTGTTGGCCTAATCGTAGTATAGGGTGGGAGTTAGGACCATGCGTGATTGATTTAGGGTTACAAATATAAGTTGAAATCCCCCCCCAAAAAAAGAAAAACAACACATGGTCTTAACACCTACTGCCTCCCTGTCCCCAGAAAGAAGACGGTGACAAGATCAGGGAGTTGGCATACTACCCCCCCAATGGGACATTCAACCTGATGTACTACCCATATTACGGCAAGAAGGCCCAGGTGAGCCCTGGGGACTCGAACCCACAACCAGCCGGCATTAATGTCAACTGCCAGCTGTTAGCTGCTGTCCTGTGTTTTAATGTTACAGATCCCGAGAGGCAGACTGATGTTGTAATGGAGGGGGGGGGTTGATCTGTTATTGCTGCTAGGCTTTTGACAGTCCAAACATCACACTGACATGTTCAGCGTCACAGTGAATCTAATCCTTGATCTGCTTTAATGTTTCATGACATGTAATTTAAAGTTAATAAGGAATATGTAGTTGTTTTTTATTTTTATTGTACCTAATTTACGTACTTGGGTCCTGGGAGAAACAAGCTAATCGAATAGTTGCCATGATGTCATCATTGCCATGGCGATTGATGAATGGGCGGTACTGTGTGCTGCCGCCGTAAACAGGGGCATCTGTACTGATCATCCTGCTCTAGGCACCAGTTTGGCCCCTGGGGTTCCAGCCCTGGTTGGCAGCCACAGCTGAGCTAAGCTGCCCTAGTTCCAGGGGTTTGTTGTCTCTGGGCCACCTGCCCCCCCCCAAATGTTTAAAAAATAAGATAAATAACTAGCATGTACAGTCAGAAGACCGTAGCTAGCTAGCTGTTTAGCAGAATATGCTGCTTCAGTATCTCCTAAAGAGGCCACAGATTTATGTAATATTTAGTGCAGTGATTGTTTGTGAGCAATAGGGGAGCTCCCAATCTCGGGGGGGGCAACCACTGGCACTGATGGCAACAGGGTGACAGCGGCCTTCCATAGGCTGACGACATGTTCGTGACTCGGAAATAGAAATGTTCTCTCTCCCCACACCCCAGGTAAACTACTCCCAGCCCCTGGTTGCTGTCAAGTTCGTCAATGTCTCCTATGACGCCGACATCAACGTCGAGTGCAAGATAAACGCCAACAACATTGCCCCCCCGAGTGAAAGGGACAAGTTCGCCGGACGGGTGGCGTTCAAGCTCAGAATCAACACCAAAGTCTAACCGGGTGCACATTGAGATAACCCCCCCCTCCCCCTGCATATGCAGACACCTGAACACTGTACACACAGAACCAGGTACCAGCAATAGCGCCCACTAGCAGATTTTACAAAAAAAAATGGAAATTTGGGGATGATTTTTTTTTCCCAGTCACCTGATGTGCCGCTGCAAGTGTGTCTAAATGCAGGCGTTGTTGCAGTGGCATAAAGGTGAACCCCAACTCTATGCTGTTTCTATCCTCGCCCATTACAACATCGCCCCCTAAAGTCAAGTCCTTATACGTCACTAAATTTAATTAGAAACATTCTGTTACGATTACCATTTCTGCAAAATGAGACCCCGCCCCACAACTTGCAAAGAATAGCAGAAAATAGGATTGTGGGTGTTCTGCTACTTGTTGAGGATTCATGGGGGTACCTCCGTGTATCTGATCACCTGCTTCAGCCTTTTTGAAATGTGTATACTGCATGTCTGGCTCGGAAAGATTATGTATATTTATAGTCTGAATAGTCACACAAGAACTGAATGATTTTGCTTCTCTGAGGCACCCTGACTGCACCGGAACACCACATTTGATCCCCTTGTGCACGTTGCTCCATGTTGAACATGTGTCGATTGCTTGACCGAATGTGTGTATAATTTTCTGTGCTCATCGCTTCTTCCTGCCTGGCAGCTCTAGGGTACCGACCTATTGAAGGGGGGGGGGGTCACCCTCATCTGCGACTGATTGAAAGATCTAGCCCCAACCACCCTGATTATGTGTCCTATAGTAGCTTGCTTGCTCATGTGTTCCGTGTCGCGGAATGATGATGTCAGCAGCCACTTCGCTGCAGAGCTGAGCTTTTGGGACTGTGATATAGATATATCGCTTGCTGGAAAGGGGCGTAGGTGTTGGTTTCTGTGGTTGCAGGTGTGTGTTACCCCTGAGAGCCAGGATCCAGGCTTCTGTAACACCGGTCCTGGGTCTGACAGACTGTGTGTCACTTTAAACTTAACTGTCCACCACCAGGTGTGTGAGTCCTAAATGAGCCGGACCACATCACTGGGTGACTTAAGAGTGGATCAAGGTCTTCTTTAATGTTCCACCTACTCAGACACACGGTCAACTTTACCACACTGTTTTTGTGGGGATGGGGTGGGCGTGAACAAGGGAAGATATTGCATCTCTGATCTGGGTTAAGTGGGGGGAGGGGGGTCACTACTATCTACCCTCCCCCTAAAAATCTTCATGATAGCAATAAAAATGTTGACGGCTGGTGTTGAAAAAATTCATTTATTAGCATAGTCGATCATTAAATAAATAAACATTTTGCCGTGTTTCACATCTTACGAGACATTTGCGGGACAAAATTTTGCAAGAGATTAAGAGGCTGATTCATTCTCATACATGCATACGTGCATAGATATCTGATACTGGAACTGTTTTAACCGCTTAAATTCCCCGTGTTTCCTATTTGTTCTAGCAGAGCATTGTCAGGGCTGCCAGGGTTAAGCCCAGTCCCTTGGGAGCGGTCGTCATGGTTACAGTTATGGCACTGCGACGCCTCCAGCCAATTGCATGCGAGCTGAGGAATATCACGCTGAGCCGCGTGGACGTTGCTTGGACGCTGCTCCTTCTGCCCACCTCCCATCTCCTTCCCGATTGGACGTTTGCGCCTGTCAATCACTTGCATGTTTCCAGTTTATTTCTGTATGACGCAGACGTGGGGCTGCTCCCTTCTGGCCAGTTTGGTACGCCTCCGGGCTGCAGTTTGCCGGGGGGGGGGGAATTTGCTGATTGGCTGAAAGGGCAGCCTGAGCGCGTGGGGCGTTAAGCTCGAGGCTCTTGCTTCTGTCCATCCCCGTATTAGTTCCATCTTTTTCCATTCTCCTCTAATCTCCCAACCTGGTCTTCTAATCCAGATCACTTGTTTTGCACGTCTTTATCCCCCAGCCGACGTCGTTTGTTTCTCCTCCATAATCCCTCGTTCCTCTCGCATAAATTTGCCTCTATTACACTCTGTCTCAGTCACATCATCTTGCATACTCCGGCCGTCTGTAACAGTCTGTCCCCTTGTCTAAAAAACTGTCGCATTCTGCCCCGCAGAAGGACACACACATTTACATTCGCAAGTCTTTTCGAAAAACCCTGTCATTCGTACCGTAATACACTTAAACCCACTGAAAAATCAAACAAGCGCTTATGATAATGAGATCAAGGACTATTATGTCTTTTGTTACTTAGTTTGGTGTGAGACACATTTTCTTTCACGTTCATGTGCAGTAAACACCTGTTGGTTTCTCTCTGATCTAGATTAATTGCTATGGTCTGAACGATATTGAAATAATTGATCTATATAAGTATCATTTGTATACACAAACGATATTCATATAGGTATCTGTGTTTCTTGATTGTATTGATCTCTTATTAAGTTTTTACATTTTTATTTATATGAGCAGGTGTTTCATTTACAAACTCACAGATTTCTTAATTGTGTGAACTTAGTCTTTTTCTTATTTCTGGTTTATTCTTCCGACTCTGTTACGTAGTGAATTGGTTTGTATAAATACAAATACTAACCGGGAACATAATTACAGACTAACCAAGGGTGTTGAGGGTTTAAGGCTATGGGTGAGGTTTGGGTTTACGGTAATCCTCTGCTCGTTTCCCTGCCGGTTTCCGTTCAGCGCCCTTTGCTGAGCTAAATGCACGTATTGTTTTTGCCCACGTTAACTTTCATTTTCCGAGAAGCGAAGTACTTTGCAAGCAATTTATTTCGGATGTGATCTAAAGCAATATACATATTAATATTTCTCCTAAGGCTGTACATATATTGGTGGTTGCAATATAATATGAAAATTAAATGAGGTACAGACATATGATATATACACTTTTTGCCAACACGCAAAAACATTTACAGTAATTTTTTATTCTTGTTTAATTTTAAAGAGCATATTATACTTATGGCAAAGTACTTTACTAGTTGACGGCTATGTAGGTGTTGACCAGTGCTGATAAGGTATTAACTACTCTCAATACTTGAAAGGTACGCAGATATCAGATACGTTTGACCAAATATTCACTAGTCTTTTGTTTTTGTTTATTTCTTTATTGCTATTTATCATGATTTTGGACGCTGCTTGTTGAGTTTTGCTAGCCATTCCCAACTTGTTATAAAATGTTTCGTTATGGGATTTACATTTGTTTGTGTTATTTGAATGAAAGTTACGGATGATTTTGGCTTGATTAATACTAGCCTCTTCAAGATAGCTGTGTCACGAATTTAGTGTTTTTTACGTTGCGCGTCAAATCATAATAATTTCTACCAAATTGCAGGAAATATACCCAATGACCCAACTTTTGCAATGCACAATTTCTAACTAGACAGAAATGCTTTGCGCAGAGTCATCGATCTTTAAAATTTAACCTAAATAAATATTTTGAGAAACTTCTTAACCGAAGCAGGTTTTAATTTTTTCCATGTTGCTATATGTTTGTTTTTGTATTATCATATGTATATTAATTTTCATTGCTTGTGTCCACTGTAATGGTGATGCTAGACAAACCAATAAAATATTTTTTAAATGACATATATTTTTAAAGGACATGATATTAATTCGGTATTGAGATTAGTCTGGTGAGCCTGGTTTTATGGCTGCTGCTCAGTTGCGACCGAGATAGATGGCGCTCGATGAAGAAACTCAGCTGCAAATCACCTCGCTTTAAAAAAACATTTATGCCTGATAGATGAGCAATGCCGAAAGCAATTTTCAGCAAAATTTTATTAAAGACTTTGACTTGACTACACCCCTTATTCTCGCGTGTGAAGTTGCTATGGGACGTGTGTGATACCGATCAGGGGCGGGAGGGTGTTCCGGGGGGGGAGGGGGTGTATCAGAGCTTAATTACTCTGGGGGGCTGAACAGAATAATGAAGGGGAGGGAGGATGGAATGACAGGAGTCAGGAGATGGATGGATGGATGTATGTATGTATGGATGTGGAGTCTGTGGATAGGAGTGTACCCTGAGGTAGGCTGCAGGAATATGATCAAGTAACTATACAACGTTCTTAGAAAACACAAATCCCACTCTGTCTCTGTCTCCACCAGTGAATCAACAAAAACAAGACCAGACATTCCACAAGTAATTTCACCTTGGTTGTAGGCATTAAGCTACACCAGGAGATAATGAATTATACCTCACATTAAACCCATTAAAGGTTAGGTATTCACACGGCAGTTTACATCTTCTTACACATGATTCGGGAAATATTTGGCTCTCTGTATAGTCGATTAGTACTTCAATGTAAGTGCCTGAACATCCCCTGAGACGTTCAGATCTCTTGGGACCTGTTTGATTGGCACCTCTTCTGGAGTCACAATCAGGAATCCTGATACTCCACCCTCCTCCTCCGCCACCCTGCCACGAGCCCAGCAGCCTTGAGTCAGCTCTTCCCGGAACATCCATCACCTTAGCACCCTTCACGCTGACGGACATTTCGGTCTGCAGATGACAGTTATGGAGAGACTGGGTTGCTCATTTCTGACCTTCACCATGGGGGCCTCTCCTGGGGAGAGGAAATGGAAAATAAGTGTGTAAAGGACATGGAGGGAGGGAGCCAGAGGAAGTATCTGGAGAAAGAGAGGAAGAAAGAGAGAGGGATTATGCAGCATTAGAGGCACTTGAGTGTTTGAAATAGTCAGATCAAGAGGCATATAAGTATCCGGTAGATGTAAAATGGACCAAACACATACCGACACGTTGGCATATTCACTCATGAAGCATAGACATGCTCCTGGTGCATGTATGTGACACACCTGGCAAGTTTATGCCATGTAAAATCACTCTTATACTCCTGCACAATAGTATTTTATTCAGTGTCCTACTGATTCAGATACATAATCCAAAATTAATACATGAATACAAAATCACAAGCAAATGACCTAAGGTCGAAACAGTCTCCGGGTTGGTTGGGGGGGGGGTTGTGTTCTAGCGATGTGAGGACACAGTAGAGGGACACCCCCAGGAAGCAAAAGTACAGACCACAAATATCAAGCCCTTAAGAGTCTCACAATGCCAATTTACCCCACCACTAGGAGTCGTGCAATGACGTTATTCTCTTTAATTATATCGGTGCACAGTCCTGCATTTCGTCAGCTAAAAAGGTTAAAACATATTTACTGAGGGAATTCACATGATTATTTTCAAAAGTGTAACATCTGGACTCCTGTGTTGTGAGGCAGTTAGTTTTTGGTAAGGAGTCTTCGTCTGTGTGGACCACTAGCCCTGTTCCCAGTTGGGGGAGCTCTCTCTTCACACCTCTAGGGCAGATCCAGCATGCCATGTTCCTCGAGGGCCACTTCTGTCCTGGTATACACCTCTGTGATGGCCCTGACCACTTTGTTCAGCACCAGTGTCGCCCCCTGCTGGTTCTGCACACACACCAGCCTGAAGAAGTAGCTCCTATCCGGTATGGCGATGAAGGCCAGCTCGACGGCTCGGCGCACCAGCCAGGTGTGGTGCTGAGACAGGCTCTCCTGGTAGGCCTCGCGGCACAGGTCCGAGGGACTCCGCGCGCGGCCCCCAGGGGGTGGGCTCTCTCCCAGCTTCTGCAGAAAGAGGCGGAGCCAGAGCAGGGCGCGGTGGAGCCGGAGGAGAGTCCTGCAGCCTGAGGATGTAAGCTGGCGGAAATCCACCAGGCCGATCTGCAGCTCCGCGGTTATCATGGAGCGCACCGAGTGGTACGACCCCTCGTCTGTCTGAAGCCCACCCATAGGAGCCCCACTACCTAAACATCTGGCCCCCTGGCCGCAGCCCCCCCGGCTCTCCATGTCCTGCTGAGCCAGCTCACGGATGAGGCCAGTTTTGTCCTTAATCTCCTGGGATATCAGCCCCACCATTGGGCCCAGGGCGTTCAGGAACCTGCAGGGGGGACATCGGAGGTGTCAGAGCTTAATGGAAGCAGGCTTAAATGTACATGGCAAATCCAGCAGGCAGAAAACACATTTGCTGGGTGTGAAAGATGTCAAGGTGAACTGATCCCAAATCAGTGAGAGCTGATATAGGGATTCAGGACAAGAAGGGGCACTTTCATCATCATCGTGCGACATTGCGTTGAGGAAAACAAAGGAAGGCGCTATTGCATAGCAGAATGTAATTCATGATTAATATGGCTTATTTGGAGTAGTTTTGGGCATGATGATGGACAGCCTGTGGCAAAACACGGGACTATTTTTGAATTTTTGTGTTGCCTCCAGTTGTTCCTCGATATTCTTGTCAGCCCAAATATTCAGCAAACACTGCATCCCTGCCATAGACCAAAGTGATTCCTTTTCCACAACTTTTGTTAGATGTTTGTTGCTACCCAATCTGTGCAGTTTACCCAATCCGTTCCGCTCCGGTTCATGTACAGTGTACATGTGCGAATGCGTGTGTCAGTCACATCTCTGACATTATGCGTTCTGTATTCCAGCATGGTTAGCGATCACACACCCAACTCTGACTCAGTTTTACCTGGGCCCCCCTCTTCAAACGGGCATGGTCAAATGAATCGGACTTTGGGGGCCAAACATGCTTGGGCACGGTACAGATGGCCTAGTGTGGGTATATGCCCTAAGGTAGACGCTCTTCGTTTTTAAGGCACCCGGGGCCCTTACTTGATGAGTTCATCCCAGCTGGAGAGGTATGGCTGCATCAGGACGTCGGTGCCAGGGTCCAAAGCGGCGCGGAGGTGGGACACTAGCTGGGACACTTGGAAATCCTGACCAGGACACTCACGCAGAAACAAGCCATCAATGACCTCCTCACCACTGCCGTCATCGGACTTGTTCAGACCCCCAGGCTGGTGTGAGGGAGAGAGTGATGTCATTATCTTGCTAGGCACCTGTCAGTTACCTGCCAGGGTTAGTCATTAAATCAACAGTGACCTCACTTTCTTGTCATTTCCTCACTTCCTGTGTGTCTCCATTACCTGCTTCTTCTCTGTATCTACCCCATTTCCGTCCCCTTTTCTTCCCTTGTTAGGCCAGTTGTAGGAACACTTTACTGATAATTATAGGCCTATCTGTCTTTATTTGATTCGCCGGTGTTCAGCATCCATTTCAGATGGCTACATGCTTTCTGATGACCTGCTCTAGATTCTGTTGATATTCTAGAATGTTCTAGGCTGTAGAGTCCCTGTTGGCTGTTAGCCATTAGCCATCAGCGCAGATAAGAGGTGCTGCAGAGGTTTGTGGGTCAGCCTTACCATTTGTATTTGGGTGTATTCCTTTGGGCAAGGGCGCCAGAAATCCTGCAAGTTCCCCTCTGCAGCGGGTGACGGAAAATCGGAAAGATAGAAGGAGAGATTTAATGTGTTTTTATTCAAAATTGACAATTAGCCTTTACTGTCAGAGTAGCTGGTTTATCTGGTGCCAGGGCACAAGAGCTTCATAAACGAGTGGTAACCAGTGCAAAGATCAAACACACGAAGAGCAAACAACTGAGTGAGACCGGAACAGCGGCCATGTGTGGAGTCAACCCCCCCACCCCACGACACTTGGAAAGGGCATTCATTAAAGGCCTGCGAGGGACGAGACTAGGGTGACCAGATAATCCATGTCAGGGAGGACACATTGAGCTAGGACAGGAATTGTAAAATACCATTTCAATTAAAAGGACCTGGATCTCAGTTAAGCCCTGAGTTCTCGCTGTGTGCTGATTGGTCAGTCTCCTATAATCATGCATATGCCACTAATGTTATTGTGTAACAGCTGGATGAGTTTTTCAATCAAACCAGTAAAAGCACAAGAAGAAGTGAGCTATTTAGCCAAGCACAGGTGCCTTTCAGTTTTAAAGTAGTTTGTAAAACCTGGAGAAGCTTGAAGTGTCCTCCCTGACATGGATTATCTGGTCAGCCTAGACGAGACAAGGAACAAGAAAGGCACAGACGGCAGGGGGCATGCCGGTTAAGGAACCCAAAAAGCCCAAAGTACAGGGACGTGGGTTTGTTAGCCAGGAGGGTCCCACCTTTCCAATGAGGAAAAGTCCTCCAAACATTAAACACCCAGCTTTGCAGTTGTGGTGGAAACGTTGCACTTTTTAACTGATCTGTTACACGGACCCCCGGTGTTCAGGGACCCCCGTCCTGGTGAGGCGGACACAAATTTGTGTGTTTCCGACTAACCGCAGTCACAGCCAGAATCCTGTGGAACGGCGTGAGACAGCCGCTAAAACACGGCTGCTGGACTGTACCTGACAGACCACAAGGAACATGATTCAGGAAGGGGTCCCGGCACGTGCTTTGGGTGCACACTCACGGAGCCACATGGAGCCCAGGAAGACGATCACAAGCAGGACGGCCACACCAGCCCGGCCGCTCACACCCATCCTGGCTCCTCGTCACGGCACTCCACTCGTTCACCAGCGCTATCTGTCCATCTTCCACCTCTCTGTCTCTCTCTCAGCCCTCTCTTCTCCTCAAGGTCGCTTCCGGCTCAGAAATCCAAACCAGTCTCAGAACCTTCCGGAATGTTCCTGAGTTATTCCCAGCTGGGCTCAGCTGCGTCTCCCTTCTCCGTCTCTCCTCATGTCCCCCTCTCCTCCTCGCCTCTGTCTCTTGCCGTTTCTGGTTCCCGATCCTCTTGTTCCCGTCTCCTTTTTATTGCTTGGTTCCAGAGTCCAGAGATTAGCTCCGGTCGGCCATATATGGCGGCAGTGTGACCGAGAGTGACCTCCTCTCAAACTCCCAAGGCCCCCATGAACAGCTGAATCTCCTCCTTCCTTTATACCGCACTATCTTGTCATTTTTAGGCTGCTCTGCAGTTCAACTGGTAGGTCTGTCTTCGGCTCGGACTTGAGACACCAACACAGCCACGGTGTTTTTGTGCACAGCTGACCGATGTCACACGTGAGCCACGCGTGTTCTGGTCCTCCACTGTTCCTGTCCTCCTGGTCAAAAGGCGCCGGGATATCAGGGCAGCAGATTCGACATTGTACAGCAGGTTCGGAGAAAAATAAAGATCGCCATGGTTGTGGTGAAATATTTTTAACTGGTTTAAGTCCCTCTTGCTGTCTATATCTTAGTAACCATGTTAAAATGTTAGCATGTTAGTTGGACATTTGGGTGGGGGGGGGCAGAAAACAACAGATGAAAACAAAAGTTTTAATACAAAATGATTCTTTATTTGCTATTTACACAAGAACATTTGAATGTCTCTTTTCACACCTTGCTCACCTTTGAGACAAACACAGGCATAAACCGTCGAGAGGGAAGCTTGTGGTCTAAGCACAGGGTCAGGTCACTTCTCCAGTGTCCCAGGAGAATTTTGGAAGGAGTTAAGGGCTTTATTCAAGGGTCCAATGAAGCTGCAACTATTTTGCCGAGGCTCAAACTGGTGATCACAGGCACACAGGCCTAAATCACTGAGCCACGCATCACCGTATGACTATGAAATACCCAATGCAATAACATATGATCTCAGAGGTCATTTGCATGCAGCTGTATCAGGTTTTCCCCTGTATGCCAGTATTTAATTACGGCTGTATTTTGCATTCCTGAGGAGACAGGCAGCATTTGTTACAGCGTACACCGAGTTCCTGTTCAACATCAATGATACCCAGTGCATTATCGCGGTAATAAATGTCTGATCGGAGTGTTTTTGGTGAGAAAGTGGGCTGTCCCATGTTCCCTGTTTATCTCTCTCACTGCTAGCATGGACTCTGGACTGAGGGGGAGCCGGGTAAGTGATTCAGACACGCAGATACACGCGTAAAGTACATACAGAACTTGTATCTCCTGAAAGATGCTTATACCTGAACGGTTCTGGGTCTCTGCCCTCCATGTTTTCCAGAGCAGCTCAGGGTTCGAAGGACTCCAGGCCTCCAGAAAGCTCGCGACAATGATTCCTAACGGTCCTGGTGTTTGTGTCCAATTGATTAGTTCCGCTAAACAGCGGCGTCAGCCTGCGATGTGATGCTTTGAATAACAATCCTGCAGTAGGAACAAATGGCAACAATGTGTCAGTCGTTTCATCGGCAATGATGATTGTATGTGGGACACACATTTCGACCTTTGGGTGTGTGTGGCTCCCCGGAGCTTTGATCCCGCTTCCTGGCTGACCTCTGCCTCAGACCTTGGCCATTATCTCTTCGAGTACTGGGCATTTTACAGTAACTGTTTACCCTGGACAGCCTGTACAGGTCACCCTGTCAGCAAGCGGTCGATGCAGAGAAAAGGCTTACATGCTCACTCGAGTAACCAGATGTGGTCAACAGTCAGAGATTGTGAGGTACTGTAAGGATTCTGCACGGCAGCCCCCCCTCCGTACAGTTATATGCAAAACACCAGCACTGACAGATAGACAAATTTACCTGCACCTGGCTCTCATTCAGACTTATTTACAACAAACATAGACAATTCCAGGCACTCCTGCTTCCTATTGGCCACCGCTCTGTGACCAGGCGGCTCCCATTGGCCGAGGCTGCTGTTGCTTATGTACAGTTGCCTAAATCAGCCGGGCCAGAAGGCACAGTTTCATGGTGACAGGGGGGCTTAGCCACGGTGGATATTTGACTCCGCCGCGGGTGTCATGCGGACGGAGTACAAGAGAACCCCCTCCCTGGTGAGGTGGGGCAGTTTTCCAGGTAACTAGATGCCGCTGTGGCAGGCAATGTGACACATGGCACCACCTGACAGGTGTCCCTCGTGGCACTTGATCCGCCACTTGAAACTCACTTTCACCATGTGCAGGTGTATGACACGTCACCCTGGCCACCTTATACCCTGCACCTCCGCCCCTGCCGCATCAAGCTGGGGGACAATTTCAGTTCATTTTTTTTCTAGCTTCCTGCCCAACCCTTTTAACCATCATGCCACCTAGTGGCAGACTGCAGCACTCATCAATCTGTCGGTCATGCTGCTTTCCTCTAGCTATTTCTAGTGTGCTGCAAGTTTGGCTGATGGTCCTCTGAAGCAGGTCTGTCAATACCTTACACCAGCACCGATACGCGAGGAGGACGCAAGGAGAGGTCTGATGCCAGACAAGCGGAGCTGGCAAGGTGAAGGACGTGAACCCGATACCTATCCTGTTAATATTTGATTAAGAGAACATATCCACTTTCGAGACAGCACTTTGCAGGGGGTGGTGTGTGGTTCAGTGGGTTAGGATGCTGTGGTTGTGATCAGAATGTTGCCAGTTCAAATCCCGGGCTGAGCAGAATGAGGGCCATTGGGCCCCTGAGCAAGGCGCTTCCGCTCCAGTTTCTCCAGGGACTGTCTGACCCTGCTTTCAGAAATAACATTGGGGTTTATTTATCTGGCACTCTGATACCGCTTTGGCTGAGATGTTCATATCAGAGGGAGCACCAGGGTAGAGAGGGAGGTGGTGGCATGCCCACAAAATCAGGCTGCTTCCCTGCATTGTGTCCTGTTAGGATTCAGAAGTATTCTTTAATAATTGTTCAACTTACTTCAACACTCAGGGGCTTCTCCTGGCTTCTGTTTTCTCCGTTTATGTACACCTCAGTGTAAGATACCGAGTCTGTGACCATTTCCCGCCAGTCATGATTGCTGATCTTCTTGTGAGAGTTTGGCCAACGTCTGCGCAACAAAATCTGGACGGGGTGGGAGGACGGGTTGCGGGGCAATCCAAGCGGCTTCTAAACCGAGGAGCTTCAAACTTCCCTCACGCAGAGGAGCTCTGGGCTGCCCCCAAGGAGGACGTGCCCGCCGCGGTTGGTAATAATGGAGCGCGAGCTGCCGCGGCATTCACGCGCCTCATCTACTGTTAAATGTAATGACTCGCAAATGATGAGTGTGTGTGGAGGGGTGGCACTGAAAAAAATAGGCCGTTTTCTGAAGCAAATGCGAAAGGGATATTTACTGTAGAGAGCAATAAGGGCGCTTAAGCACACAGCCGTTTCCACGTTCAAATCCTAATACACTTGGAAATATTTATTGTCTATATTAATGGAGATTTCGACCGTTTCAGATGAGTTATCTCAGTCTTTTCCTTCTCTGTGCTATCTCGGTCAAATGGAATTTGCATCAGAATAACTCATAAATAAAAATAGATAAGGCAGTTTAAATTGCTGCCTCGTTTAACGCCCAAAGTATTTAATAACCAGGCTGTAAAATACAGTAATTGCTTCACCCTTAGCCCTTACGCAAGCAGAACAAAGATGATAAATCTTTACCGAAAATAAATATGTTAATTTAAGGCAAAACAGCACACAGAATTAGACCTGTTCCCTCCAACATTTTCAATATTTTAAATAAATCTATTTTCCAAAGCGTCCTCATAAAACAGACATATATATCGTCATTACATTCACGGTAAAAGGAACAAGAGTGACCCCAAAACCTCTCTCCTCAACTTCCATAATCCGGCGGAACCCTCCGTGTTGTACTGAGAGCGCAGTCGGCTCATAATAAAACAGAAACAAGCCAAATGCAGCTTAATGCGTTCACTAAACGCGTCAACCAAACGACCGAACTGTCATATGCAGTCCACCCCGATATACGCACACAGCGCATGGAGCGTTATTTCAACGATCTGTCATTTCGCTCCTCTGCCACGACCCGGACAAAGTTCCTCCATAGGAAAACTGTAAGTCTCCCTGGCAGCAAAGACACTGCGGGTTATTTATACCAACGAGTCCCAGATAAGGATCAGCGGGAAGACCCTCTCCAACCGGGCCCCCGGGGACACCTGTTCGCCGCGATCACGGGGACACGGGTCGGGGGGTTATTAAAAATAATGGCAGTAATGTTAATTATTATGGCGACTGTCTTTGATCGAAAACTACAATGTAATTGGAAACAAACCGCAAATTATGAATAGACTCCTACCAAATCAATGGCAAGTTGTATAATAGCTGTAACTCTATAAATAGTATTACATGGCAAGTACCGGTCATATGTTTTATACATTAGGCTGTGTTTAATTATTAGTTTTAACTGTTTTTCTTCCTCGATTTGCAGCAATTTTCCATGTTTACATGAGACAAGCGACATGCCTGGAAGCATTTTAAAATACTTTTAAACTCTTTTTTCTAAGCAATCGTATTGATTGCAATAAATTTGGTTTGATTTGGTAATGAAACGTCTATATAGGGGCCTAATGTATTAGGTCTATTATCCATATTAATAAAATAATAATTTGAAAGATCACGCCGTAAGCTTTCCCGTTGCTATATGCGCCGATAGAGTAATATAAAGATTATTATTAGTGGTGTATTGAGTTAAGCGCAGCCTTGCTGCTTTGTAACCCGACCCACGGACAGCGACAGCTGGAGGAGCGGGAGGGGGTACAGCGGGGTTAAGGGAGAAGCGCGGCTTGGAACAGCTCCTTACTTTCTCTTTTTTTCCCTAGACCCTTTCTTTCCAGACCCTTTTTCATTTTGGAGACATCTGGGCGCACAGGAGAAAGGCCGGGTCCGGCGATGGCGTTCCAGCCTGTTTCGTCGCGCGTGCTGGCGGCCGCGCTGTTGGCCGTCGCCCTGGCAGGTAACCACGAGACAGCGCCCTTCTGCGCCGTTTACAGCTTTCGTCCACTTTCCGGCCTCTATCCATACTTGTTTGACTTCTAAGTTGTGTGTAGTATTTACATGCGCAGTAATGAAAAATAACTATTAAAACCCGCTGATTTCACTGTCCTCCTTCAGCTGTTCTTTTGCTTGGAGGGTGCTATGTACAATTTGTCTGATGTAGTTTTAATAATTTAAACGACGAATTAATTTT